>JAPVRG010276524.1:0-16243 GCA_029783565.1 Rhagoletis cerasi
GTCGAAAGAATTTCGGCGAACTTAGATACGATCTTTCGCTTTCTTTTAAGGTGAGTTGAATCTTAATTGCTTGCATAGTAAAATTTAGGGTAAACGTCTGTGAATTGGGAATGTGTGATTTGGTACTTTAGGCGCCACACTGAGAAAAGAGTTTAGTCATGTCAACTAAATATGTTTCTCCTAACACATGATATTGTTAAAGTAACATTATTTGGTTATAGTTATCAAATCCTGTGTTGAAAGATATATATTTTGCTGACTTTTTTCTCAGTGCAGAAGGTACATAAAAAAGTTAAGATGTATGTTCTCAATAGCGTAGATTCATATGAACATTTCCGTATGTTGCTACCATTTAGAGGATGGATTTTAAATTCGTCATAGTTAGGCTTTTTGAAGAGTATTTTTCACATTTTAAATAATGAAACAGAAAACTAGGAAACTGAGAGTTCCAAATATACATACAGTGCTATTCGATAAAGTGGTTCCAGTTAACCTTTTACTTTGCGTCAACTAATAGGTGAATGGAATTATCTTTTATTACCATTGTAATAGTTTAAATATATGCACTTACGGAGATATTAATATGAGGTGTGCACTGCGACCTTTGTGTCTATTGTGCCCCTTTGCTTTCATAACAATTCTGTTGGGCCTAAAGCCCACCAGAAGTTGAGAATGTGTAGGATTCTCTCAATGGCCGAGTCATAGAAATAGAAGAGATCGTTTAAAGAAATGCCTTATTTGTTCAAGTGACCCCTCAGTCTGCAATTTCCTGTAAGAAAACCGGTGACAAATCTTAAATTCTTATTTGGGAGAGTTATTAAAAGTTGAAATATTTTTAAATTATGTCTACCAAATAAGTCCCAGCCGGCAAATTATCCGGAGACGTATCCGAAAATGGAAACAATTTCGCATAAAAACCTGATAATCCATCCATTTTCCGATTCCATTTTCAGTAGTTTTTCGGATCCATTTTCCCACTAAAGTGTGCATCCGACACGTATGTACGCTAGGGTGGTCCTTAAATGTATAAAACACATTTTTACATCAGATTTCCTAAACCTCAACCCCTACATCGATGCTAATATAGTCAAAGATATCACACATAAATTTTGGTCCTGATCGGAGACCGTTTAGGCGTGTCGCACAAGGGTCAAAGTTCAGATTCCTCTATGGAAACTCAAAAAATTCAAATTAATTTTTTTTTCATCTAATAATATCAGATATCACATATAAATTTTGGACCCGTTTGGAGTCGGTTAAGGCGTGTCGCACAGGAGTCAAAGTTCAGATTCATTGTATATTAGTCTCCATAGAGGAATCCGAACTTTGACCCCTGTGCGACACGCCTTAACCGTCTCCAATCAGGACTAAAATTTATATGTGATATCTTTGACCGTGGTATTGCCGATTAAGAGGGTGAGACTTAAAATTTCACTTTAAGGACCACCCTAATGTGCGTACTAAAAAGTACCGAAAATGGTTGTGAAGCGGATCCGTTTTCGGTTGTTTTCCTATAATTTTTCTGATAAAACTTTTCGTTGAAAACGATTTCATTCTGAACTTTCCAGAAGCTTTTTCATAGTTACAGAAAACCAAACAAAGAATAAATGTTCGGTTCAGCAATTATTTAAATTTTAATACATAATAATAATAATAATTTGGCGCTTACACATATGTTAGTGTTTGGCCGAGCTTCTCCTCCGATTTGTGGCGTGCGCCTTGATGTTGTCACACAAAGGGGAGGGACCTACAGTTTTATGCCGACTCCGAACGGCGATTGTATTTTTGTGAGAAGCTTTTTCATGGCAGAAGTACCCTCGGAGGTTTGCCATTGCCTGCCGAGGGGTGACCGCTGTTAAGAAAAAACCTTTTTTTTTAATACATACTTTTTCTATAATTTTAATGAGTTGGATCTGGCGACATTCGAACCTGGGCCCTCTTGAAGGCTCGCAAATAGTAGCACGCTCCTCAGCACAACCAGCTACTACCGAACACGTATACATGTTTTCAAATGTTCAGTTTGAATAAATATTTAAAAATTCTTGAGGCATATTCATAGTCGAATTAAAGTCGATTCTAAAGTTAGTTGCAGCTTTTTCAAAAAATATTCCTTTTAAAATTATGTCAAAAAGCTGCTAAAAGGGCGATGTCACACCACAAGCACAAGCTAATTGATAAATACTGGGCCATTATGAAAAGGAAATTTTTGCTTGAGAAGCAACCCTGCAAAAAATGCGATGAGTCCGGGATATGTCCGGGATTAGTCGCAAAGAAACATGCGACTAATGCCACTTTGCATCCCTTTGTATGGACTGAACTGTTCCCTTTTGTTCGAGCATGTCCTATGAAGAGACCAAATGTTCACTTTTATACCCGAACGGGTATAAAAAGCGACTAGTCGATTTTAAAAAATAAAAATAAAAATTGCGCCAGCTGCGATTCGAACCAATGTCCGCTGGGTTGCTAAGCGTATACTCTCTCTACGTAATTGTGCCCGTTAGAGATCGTCGCCTGGGTAAAAGATTGTCGTAGATTATTCACGTTTCCTATGCGCTTACGACAATCTTTTACACAGCCGACGAGATGATTTGGGGACTAATTCATCTCCAATTATACCCGTAAGGGATGAGTCGAGACTAATTGATCTACAATAATACCCGTTTGAGACTACTTGTGACTAATTGATGCCCAATTGCACCCGATTGAGACTAATCCGGGACATCTCTCTTTAGAGATTAGTCGCATAATTTTTTGCAGGGAAGTTGCCATAAGCGAAGCAAGTTGTCATACTCTAAAACTCTTCGATTTGTGATTTTTCTACCGTTTTACAACTCCAGCTTGCGAGCAAGTTTTCGTTAGCATCCCTTGTCTAAGATAACAGGAAATGATGTGCAACGTCTAATGGCTGGAGTTAACTCCACACTTCGAGCTTTCGCGCACTCCGCAACCATATGAAGAAATGTATTAATACTTGTAATCTCACAGCTTCACTTTTTCAGAACAAGCAATATATTTTTTGTTATTGGTGAATGAGTACGGATTTTGTACCAATTTTTAATCGGCCAGTTTTTTCGTATACACTCCATATCGACAGTACTTTGGCAAAACCTAGTATCTTAAAAATCACTACTACCTCGTAGATATCTGGTAAAATTTATTTAAGATAGGTCTTAGAATACTAAGATTTATTATATTTTATTCTTTATTACCTAAAAAGTACTTAATCTTTAATATTCAGATCAAAAAGTTAATAAAAATGATAATTTGTTGTTAAAAGAAAATTTTTTGTTAGAGAGTGTTTTGAGATACGAGGTTTTGCCAAAGTACCGTCGATATGTACTTATGTAGATAAATACATACATGCATACAAATGTCTGTGTATATGTGTAAACTCATCAGTATTAAATACAAGTGTACTAAGAGCTGACTATTCTAAGAAATTCCAGCTAATATGACTCAACTTCTATCCATAACACTAGGTCGAAACCGGTTTGAAAAAAACCGAGTCAATCACCCTAGTATACATAAATGAGGGAGCATGCCCCTAATCTATGTACGTATGCATATGTATGTGTATACGCACCTCAAATGCACTAAAACTGTTTGTGGTTTAATTGGACTTCAACGAATTACGTGCAAATCAATCAAAAAGTTGGTGAGTAAATTTTACTTAAATATGTAACAGACACATTATTATACCTTTCATGAGCATGAAATGGTATTATAATTTTGGTCCGATGTTTGTAAGTACCAGAATAAGAAGAGATATATCCATGAAAATGTATACTTATATGATCGGAACGTCGAGCTGAGTCGATATAGTCATGTCCGTCTGTCCGTCTATTTGTATGCAATCTAGTCCCTCAGTTTTCGAAATATCCGACTGAAATTCGGTGAGTTAGTGTATTTTTATAATGTATTAATCATTTGTAGGAGACGGTAAAATCGGACCAATATAACATATAGCTCCAATGCAACTGATTGTTCAGATATGAGATTTTTTGTTATAACTCCACCATTTATGCAGCTAGGAACATGAAATTTTGACTTTTTCACATATTATCTACGGACAGTTTACAGTGTAAATGACAAAGATCGGGTCACTATAACCTATAGCTCCCATTTAACTGATTGTGCAGATATAAACCCGAACAATTTCGTGCGCTACTTACTAATTAGTCATACAAGGTCTACTGAGAAAATCATCAAGATCGGTGATCTATAAGGAATGTTCAGATATAAGTTTTTGCGATATAACTCCGCCATCTGTGTAGTTCACAGTGTACATCAATTTAGTATAACTAATATGTAGATCCTGAAGAAATGAAGGTTGAAGTTAAGTTGTTTGATATTCATGAAAGGTATGAAGCCTTCGACATAGCCGAAGACAGTGCTGTCCTTACTTGTTTCACAACAATTAGCTCTTAAACGATTTTGCGTGTCCAATGAAATTTGCAATATTGAGCAAAGATCAAAGGAGCTACAACTTTAGAATTTCAATTGCGGCAACTTTGAAGCTGATTTTAATGACCATTATTGGAACATTTGAAATTTTCAACTTTTGCGACCAAGCTACAAGTTAATGAAATATGCACATATGTATGTATTTGTGGAAAATGTTGCTTTGAAATTCATCAAATTTTCTTTTAAGTAACGACGCGTCGTTACCGAACTTAAATTAAGCGAAGAAACATATAACGCCTCTGTTGTGCAATTAACATGCTTAATACCGTTTCATCACAGACGCACGCAGAACGGCTACGTGCAAAATTCCCACAACGTGTACCTACTTTTTTTCAGTGCGCACAGGTGTATTTATGCAGAGTGCAAACTATTTACAACCAAGCCTGCAGCCACATCAATGAATGCCTCGCAGCAATGGAACCAACTAACTTACGAGTACCCGTACTCGTAAATGCGCTGCCACTTTCCAAGCAGTTCACTGGCCTCTGTCCATTTTCCCTCACAATTATTACATGTATTTTTACTTTTTCTCATATTTTCTACATACAGACAATTTCGTCTGCACCCTTTAAATATTACCTCAACTTAACTGCTTTCAGTTTTTTGCTGATTATGCATTATGAATGTCGCTTTTCCCAAACATTAAGCGTATTTACATTACTTTAATTAATTATTTGCAATTTTGCTTTGTCGTAATCGCATTTACTCCCTTACTTACGCATGGAGAATGGTGCAAAGGCTCAGACGCAAATTTAATGCGAAAAAAGATAGTGACACCCGGCAAATTGTGCACTAACATCCAAAGTGGCTGAAGTCAGCGAATTCGACCAACTTCCATAATGTGCCGCATGTTGTATTAAATTTATGAAAGTGTTTTGGTGACTGAGATTATTCGTGTCCCTTATCAGTGGTATTTTTTGTACCCGAATAAGTTTAAATTCAACTTATTTATGTAAGAGGAAATACTAATAACATTAATAAGCGTCAAGGGTTGGCCTCACTCGCGGTCACAGGATCAATGAAAACTTGTTTAACCACGGCCCTAAAGTTGATTCAAGAATGGACTCCACTCCATATTTTTTATTTAGGTAGCAGCTACCTCTAGAGCTACAAATGCAGGCTTGGACAAATGAGGGGTTTCAAAGTCCCAGATCAAGAGGTCTCGGCAAACGGACCCGCTCACCGGGATCGTGAAGTAATACCGGGAATGGCATTGGGAGAGTAGTTTGTGGATAGGTTTTAGTACGCAGGTGTAGCTGTGAGGCTGCAAGTCGTGCATACTGCTATGCAGGTATAGTAGTACTCATGAGAGTTCGCTCTTCATTCAGACGGGTCAAGAACGAAGATTAGAACATCCAAAATACCTATTGCGAATGGCTTACGACCCACGGTCTTGAAAAGTGTTTGAAATGCGCATTATTGTTTTTTTTTTTTTCAGACAGCAACGCGGTCATCAGGGCCCTATTAAATACGATGATTACCTTCAGACTCGTTAGGGAGTATTTTGACACTCTTCAAGGCTTGGAAGCGTTCAAACGGCAATAGTATTGGGTTACAAGTCACTGCGGGCTCGAAGGAAACTAAGACACTGACGAATTGGCAAGGAAACGCTTCTCGTCTGTCCTTGTAGGACCGGAACTATTTTGCGGGCTTAGCTGCCGAACCTACATCCTCAGCGGATGGAGACGTTAACATAATTGGGAAGTGTTTGAGCCAAGCAATACACGACACATGTCGACACCACCAATCAACGAAATATAAGATTTTGGACTGATCGATATCTAATGGTGGACAGCATTTAAGAAGAAACCGTTTCTCAAAAGAGTAGAGTGGATAAAGCTTAAATATGATAGCTGACAAGGGCCTGCGCAAATAGGGGTATTTGAACAATCTAGGCGGCCATAAACCAATTTGACAAAATTTTAAGGAAACGTCAAAAAATTAGTCACATTCGATAAAGAACATTCCAAATAATATTTCCCAGTATCTCCCACTTTACTAACTTGCACAGCAAACGCTCACCGTTGACCGGAAACGGAATATTCTAACGCTGCTTAAAAATAAATTTTCGCTCTCTGGAAAGATCGTGACGGTTTTAAGTTAATATTTTGGTTTCTGCATTATATTCTTAAAAAATAGTGATGGATCCGCAAGCAGAAGGTAATACTGCAATTAAGTGTTAATTTTCTTTTCTGTAATTTTATTAAGCAACAGTTGCATTTAAATGTAACGAAAATAGCGGTTTCAGCGAGTTTTTTTTTTAATTTTTGTTGAATATTAAGGATTATGTTATATCCCCGGTACAGATCGCGTTATTATTCTTTGTTCAGTTGAGAGCCTAGAAATTTGGCTAATGTGGTGTGAAAAGATTGGCCGATGCGTGATATTTCTTTACTTAGAAAATGTATTAAAGAAACATCTAAAAACGTAACTAGTGTATAGTAACACTACTTTAGAGCTATTTTATCACTAAAATTAAACTTTTTAGATGAATTTGAGGCCGCTGAACCAGATCAAGAATCCATTTGATTACAAAAAAAAAATTGTTTTCGAGATATAAGCAAAAGTCATGTTCTCTAGTACCTTTCGGTCCTGTCCGGTAATGTGAGTCGAACCCAACTATATTGTGTATTTCGGAATATAAATATGTTTTCCTTTAAATTGGTGTTTCATATAAGTGGCAATTGAAGAAACAGTTTAAATTTAGATAAAAGTAAAAATTACATTAGTTTTTGGGAATATTTTATTTTTCTTTCTTTAATTTTTCATTTCATATTAGCATACAACACTATCTTTTTTCGTATGAACTTGTGTAATGTTATTACAAAACCGGGATTCCTCTTTGGATGAAATCAGCTATGTAAAAAATGCTGTAAAGTATTTAGTAGAAGCAGAGGTTGAAATTGACGGAACGCAGTTTCTTTTTAAACATGTTTTCATTATAACAATGGGGGATGACAAAGTTTGCAATGCTGCCACTGGCACATCATCCACTAACAAATGCTACATCTGTGGTGAAACTTCGAAGGACTTCAGCCAATTAGATAGAGAAAGAGAAGTGCCTTGAAGCAATTGAATTCGGACTATTAATTTTACACGCAAGAATATGAATTTTCGAGAGCATTCTTCATTTAGCATATACATTTCCGGTAAAAAAATACAAAAAAAGAAAAACAAAGTCGGAAAAAGAAATTGAAAAGGATAGGAAACTAAAGATTCAAGAAAGATTCCGCAGAGAAATGGGTTTATTGGTGGGCATACCAAAAGCGAATTTCGGAAACACAAATGACGGAAATACTAGTAGGAGATTTTTTGAAGATCCAAAATTAGTTGCAGATATAACAGGCATTAATGCTGACCTAATTTATAGATTAAAGGTAATATTAGAAGTGAATTCAAGCGGACGTACAATCGATGTGGAAAAATACGACAAATACGCTTTGGACACTGCCCGGTTGTATGTGAATTTGTACCCCTGGCATCCGATGACTCCCACAATGCATAAAATCTGAGTGCACGGTGTCCTTATAATTAAACACCCATTGGACAGCTTTCTGAGGAGGCAGCGGAAGCCGCAATAAGCATTTCCGAATGTGCCGCCCGCATTTTTCTAGAAAATTTTCTAGAGAAAGCTGTAATCAAGATATTTTTAATCGGTTACTTTTGAGTTCAGATCCTCTGTTGAGCAGCATAAGGCCAATATATAGGAGAAAAGTGAACTCCTTTTTGCCAGAAACTATTTCTCTCTTGATACCGTAAAAATCTAACCCTATCTATCTAACCCTAACTCATAAAGCGAAGATGATCATGCTGGTTCTGAATAAATCTAGTTTTCATTGTTTTTAATAAATAAACATTTTTTCGCCAATATACATATGTTTCTTTTCTTTAAATACATTTGTTTTATAAATTACCTATCGTAGAATCCATAAAAGCACATAAATAATTTTGGCCGCATAAAAACCTAAAATACCCCTATGTGCAGCGGTCACAGTAGTATAGCGAAATAAATGTCTAGACCAACTGACTACATGATCCCGGAATTATACTTTGGAGCTAATATCAAAGCCCCTATTGAAATCGAAAGCTGGCGCGAGGGTACGGGGATGGCTTACTCGGTGGATGTATATAGAGATGAGTCCAAAATGAGCAAGGAGTATGCGCTGCGATTTGAACTTAGCAAGTGTTATAAGCTACCTAAGTATTGTATCATTTTTCCAGATTGAGGTTTAAGCCATAAAAAGGCGGCTTAGTCCTGAGTAGCAGCTGAATAAGTGGAAGATGGAGTATCTTTATTGACAGTCAGGCTGCTATAACGGCACTTCAATAGAAGTTATTCCAATTTTGAAACAAGCAATAGAACGGAAAGCATGACCTGTATACGATCTAGCAAACAGCAAAGGTGTGGGTAAGAAAAGGTAGCAGCAGGGTCTCATAAGCTATTTGCGGAGCTTACGGCAGCAAGCTCACAAAGTTTCTTTTATCTTTACCTTTTATTTGGGAGTAGGTTTTCTATCGAACCTGGAGGCAGCCATCAAAGGCGGACAGAAAAAATGTCTGCAGTTTACCAACAATACTCCAACGTTTTTCAACATTGCTTCTGTTTGTAGGGTTTAGCTAAGTTATCTAGTAACGATATGAGCCTTAATGGTATCTGTGCAGCCACATGGTGGCTAGCTATACTAGCCAAAGAATGTCTTTCAAACGAGTTCCCAAGATAAATTTCAGTTATCTACATATATATGTATGCACATGCGTATAATTTTTGTAAATATCTGCATGACAAAAGGAGCAGACTCCTTGTTCACTATATTGGTTTGCTGAAAATCTATGGGAAATAAAGCTTTGCTGCTTAAATCAGCATTTCGTAATGCTTTTATCTCGACAATTAAATGCGCATATTAAAAAACTTCCAACTCTCCAAACTAATCACAAGCACGCTGTGCAAAAATATCTTCTAAAAGAACCGTTCTTTCTAAGTTTCGCAACTGTATAAAGGCGAATTGAAGCTTTTATACCTTTGTAACTCTTTCTGAAAGCAGCCAAATCCCATTTTGTTATAACAACAAATAGGGATATGACTAACACTAACGACTGTTACATATAACCAAATCCACCAAACACATGCATACATACTTCGCTCTTCCTGCCAATGCAAAAGTATTCTGAATACGCAGGTTATATAAAATAGCACTTGTAACCTTTTTGTTGAATGGCAAGCAACGGAATTTTTGGCAAACGTTTCGGGCTCAGGTGGGTTTATATTTAGCTAAAAAAAATCATTTTTCTACAATCTATATGCAGTGACGAACAAAAGTATTGGCACAGAGAATTTTTCACGATATATGCAACGTTTTTTATTCTACTTTCTTTTTGATAATTTTCTATAAAAATATAGTTCATACTACACCAAAAAACATGAAAATAAAATCTCTAGACTTTGCGCAAAACTCAGAAAAATTCTATAAATTTGCATACTTATTTGGAACTTTCTATTTAGATTTTTTAGAGAAATTTTAAGTATAAAGTTTTATAGCCCATTCAGTTTTAGTGCAAGTACAAGTTTTGCTAGAAAATCGCGTTGATTGTTGGATTTTTTTTGCGAACGGTGTTATTACTTTCTTACTCGTATAAAAAAAAAATTGTCGAACATACTTTGTATGAAAGAAACAGCGTGAAAAAATTGCCAAAAATCAACGCGATTTTCTAGCAAAACTTGTACTTGCACTAAAATTGAATGGGCTATAAAAGTGTATACTTTGAATTTTTCTAAAAAATTTAAATAGAAAGTTCCAAATAAGTATGCAAATTAATTGAATTTTCCTGAGTTTTGCACAAAGTTTAGAGATTTTATTTTTGTTTTTTTTTGGTGTAGTATGAACTATAGTTTTACAAAAAATTATCGAAAAGAAATTAGAATAAAAACTTTGCTAGTATTTCGAAAAATTCTCTGTGCCAATACTTTTGTTCGTCACTGTACATATTTCCAAGCAAAACAGAAAAGGTTTCTCAGTCCCATAGAAGCAGAATTTATCATTATGTATACACAAGTCACACACATGTGAATGTATGTATATTTTCTGTCTAAAAAACATAACACCAAAAATATTTGTGAAGAGCAAATATTTGTCATATGCACATGAATATGAGCTTACGCAGACATAAAAGCAACAATGAAAAAGTAAAATACACAAAAGCACGAAAATTAAAAAAAAACCTGAAAAAAATTAATAACAAAGAAAGCCATATTTTCATTTTATATGGCAGACAAGCAAAAAAAAACAAATAAATTGAGGCGGCTGCGCTAATACTCGTATTGAAATGTAAGTGCCCGACAACAGGTAGATGAAATTATTGCAAGGTCAACGCGTAAAATTAAAGGAAAAATGTCACAAGGATTTTTTTCTTTTAGACAGAAACTTATTTTTTTAAAGCTGACATAAGATATTAGTATTGGCATAGTTTTGAGTCATTTACGAGTAAAGGTTCATGGAATCGCACGCATGAAGCGACAGCATGAATAGAAAAAAGTTATGCCGACGATTCCCGGGAAAGTACTACCTTGCCTACTTTTAGTTCATACACTCTTCAAATATTTCTGCTTCAAGAGTGTATGAACTAAAAGTGGGCAGGGTAGTATATTGAATAGAAGAGTCTTTGTAATGGAAAATTTCTTAATCAAATTTAGTTGAAACTGGACACAATAAAACCATAATACTCGTACATATAAAAAATTAGAAAAGCATCTGTACTTGTATGTTTTCGGCATTCAATCGTTAACCTTCCTCCTGGTAAAAGTTGCATAGACACCTGACGCCAACTGACGATTTTATCAGGACACTTCGTCAGACATGTCGCTGATCTTGGCACTTCACCCAGACAGACTGGGCTTCTTTTTTCCTTCTAAGCAGTTACTTACTCTTTCATTTACTCGAAAATGTTTAATAATAGTGGCTTTCAGCGATTTAATTTTATACATACATACATATATCTCCGTAAACGGTAAAAATAACTTCGTTAATGATCTATATATAAAATACGCGAAGAGAGTTTTTTTTTCAGGTTATCAGATCTGCACCGTTTGTTCGATTTTCAAAAGTGAGCTGTCAGGCTAAAGCGCTTGGCCTGTATATGGTTAATTTTTTCGAAAAGAGTTGCCACCTTTTAAAAAATTAGATTCAAGTTATTTAAAAATTCAAATCAATAATTACAACATGGTTATCAATCGAAATGATTTTGAAAATGCTTTTGGGGTAGTTGAAATATGTATCACCATTGTGGAGTTAGACGAAAGAGGTTTAAGAAGGCTTTAGTTTGAAAATATTTTTAAGAGGGTTGCCATCTGATTGAAAAGTTGAATTGAATTGAATTGTACACAAGTTGTATGATATATTAAAATCAGGGTGTCAAACGATAGCGTGCTTAGAAATCTATAGGTGTTCGAAGAGGGTTGCCACCTCTTTAAAGAGCTAAATTCGCATTGTTTAGTGTGTTAAACGAATTATCAAAAATGGGTATCAACTGAATCGGTTTTGAAAACACTGTACTTCTAAACTACTTGAAGAAGGGTTGCCACCTGTTTAAAAATTTAAATTCAAAATGGTTAATCAGAAACTTGAAATATGTATCACAATGTCAGCCGAGATTTAGGAAGATTTGGGTTTGAGAATACTTTCGAAGAGGGTTGCCACCTGTTTGGAAAGCCGAGTTTAGTTAACTTTTAAACAAATTATATGGAATATAAAAATATGAGCGTCAAACGAAAGAGTTTTGAGAGCGATTTAGTTTGAAAATATTTTTGGTTGGAGTTGCCACCTTATCTAAAAGTCATATTTATTTAACTACGTATGTATATACATATACATGGAACACGCGAAGGCATTTTTTGAAAAAGCCATCAGATCTGCACAGTTCTTTCGAATTTCAAAAATAAGGTGTTAAGTTAAACAGCTTGGCCTGTAGATGTGCATATGGTTTTATTTTTCGACGTTAGAACTTTTTTAGCGGTACAGGGTGATTCCAAATTTGATGAAATGAAAAACGGGCATCATGCGAGACCTCTCTTCACTCAGAAACGGCTGGAGGATTTAGATGAAATTTGGCACACGGATCGCTTATAACTCTGGCTAATATTTCAAATATTTTTTGGGTCTTTGAAGGGGGTTGCCACCTGTTTAAAACTTAAACTCAATTTGTCGTTTCAACGCCATGTGGGTTCACTAGTATTACTTATTATCGGAAAGCTATTTTCTAACACTCGAAGTGTGTCCTCATTACAAGTTTCCAGTATTTCCATCGAATTTTTGATGCATTTTTCAGCGTTCAGACGTTAAAGTTAATCCTTGTGTATCCGTTCGTCATTAGAGCCATAATGTAAAATTGCTGCGGTGATTGAAATTATAGGGAATAAACGGTCCAACATTTATATACGAAAAGCAAATTAATTCATATTCATTGATAGTTCGCAGGTGAATCAGTTTGTACGTGAAATAGCCGACTTTGCCAAGAAGTAAGCGCTAGTTTATGTCCTTGAATATTGCCTAGCTCCTGAGTTTTGTTTGAATTACTGTTGGCTGTTTTAACTTTGAAGTAGTAAAGGATTTTGTCTACCCAACATCTAGCAATAACACCAACAATAATGTCAGCCAAGAGATCAATCGACCAACAGGTGCTACTTTGGATTCGGTGCGCAATTGAAAAGCACAGCTCTTTTTCGACGAACAGAAATCAAAATAAATAAATAAATAACACTAGTCGACAAATTTTGACGTAATTGCGTTAACCTAAGAAAAAAAGTTTTCTAAGCTAATTTTGGGTCGCTGAACACGAAAACCAAACCCATTCTTTTTTCAAAGGAGCGTTTTCGAGATGTTTCCAAAAAACGTGGTTTTTGGTACCTTTCGCAGTTATTTGTCAATATCTTTTGAAAAAATCATCTAATCGACGCGAGCAACCTACCGTTCGAAAGGTATTGATACGCCCTTTGCAAAAATATATTATTACTGTTACTAGCATCCAAAATCGAAAAAAGTGGAATTTTCATTCGTTTTTGAAAATTACACGTTTTTAGATGCTTATTTTTAATTACAAAATTTTTTTTCAAATTTGAGGAAAAGATAAATCATAGCAGTAAATTTTGAGTCTAAGATCATCCAAATCGGCTAAGAAATGTAGATGTTATGGAGCACTGTGTAAAAATTCTAACTTTTTCTAAATTTTTCACACAACCACACTTTTAGTCGAAAATAAGCTTTTCCCCTCGAATTTTTTAGTTTCCGTTGGGTGAAGTCCTCTCGAATTCGCATCCATGAGTAAGAAAAAAAATAAAAATAAAATAAAAATAAAATAAAAATAAAATAAAAATAAAATAAAAAATATTAAAAAATAAATAAAAAAATTTAATTTCCGACCAAAAGTGTGAAAAATATTAAGTTAGAATTTTTACTCAGTGCCTTATTACATCTACATTTATTATCCGATTTGGATGATCTTAGACTCAAAATTTACTGAAATGATTTATCTTTTACTCAAATTAAAAAAAAAATTAAACAAAATTTTTGTAATTAAAAATAAGCATCTAAAAATGTGTAATTTACAAAAATTAATGAAAATTCCACTTTTTTCGATTTTGGTCGCTAGTAACAGCAATAATTTTTATTTAAATATACACAAGTTATATATTTTTGCAAAGGACGCATCAATACCTTTCGAAAGGTAGGTAGTTCGCGTCAATTAGACGGCAAATAACTGCGAAAGGTACCAAAAAACACGTTTTTCGAAAAAATCTCGAAAACGCTTCTTTAAAAAAAAAAAATTGGGTTTTGTTTTCATATTCAGCGACCCAAAGTGAGCCTAGAAAATACTTTTTTACAAAGGTTAATTTTTCGTGTAAACTAGTGTAATTGAAGCTTACACCTTTGTGGTGTGCGTCCTGTTATAACACAAATGTAGGGACCTACAATTTTACGCCGCCGCCGAACGGAAACTGTTTTTATCAGAAGCATTTTCAAGGTAGAGATAAACTCGGAGGTTTGCCATTGGCTGCCGCTGTTAGAGCAGCATCCAAAAAAGTGTTTACTACAGCGGTCGCCGCATAACAACATCAAGACGTACACTTAAAATTGGAGGATAAGCTCGGCGGAAATGTGGGGAAATATACATACGTATAAGCACCAAATATCTATTTAGAAGCTTTTATTTATGCACGGCTATTTGCTGCGTGCTTTGATGTTCAATTTTTCTATCTTTCATTGATATTTTAATCCCATTGCATTAACTTTTAAGAAGCTGACCAAGCATAAGCAAAAAGTATTTCACTGCAAACAATATTGAAACAGATAAAGGAAAAAGCTGAAAAAAATAAAATAAAATAAAAAACATAAGAAATCGAGGGTCAAACTCGTATGAGTAAATTTAATAAAAGGGAAAAACAAAGCGCCAATATGATGGCACAATGCGAATAAACAGAAAGCAAAGAAAGTAAGAGAAAGGGCAAACTGCAGCACTCATATTTGCAATGTATATAAATATGTTTGTATGTATGTACATATGCAATGAGCAGATACACGAGTTTGCGCGTATTTCGTATCAAATGTCAATAAAATAGCAGCTGTAATGCGAGTAAAAAACAACAAAAAAACAAAAGCTATAAGAAATCAACAACCGCAACAGCAGCTCTGGCGATGCTATCAGTAAGTCAAACAGGATTCGCACAAGTGCAAACAACGTGCAGAAAATTTTAAAATACATACATTGCACAAAGTGGCAAAAAACGCAACAAAGTTAAAGGCAGCAATATGAGCCGGTGGCAGCAACGAACGCACAAACCAACAAGATACTGAGGCGTACACACATACATATGTAACTCGGGGTAAGTAGGAGAGCGAGAGGACGAAGGAAAGTGAATAAAGGGGAAAAGTTAGTTACAGTTGGTACGTCAAATGCCAAGACACATAGTGCGTTGTATGCGCGATGCATATGAGGTTGGTGTCGGCACAATGGGCATTACGCACTTATGTGACAACAGTTCGAATTCGATAAAAATTTTGATAATATGGTTTGTGATATTTTTCTTTTTTAACACGCTTCTATTAGTTTCACTTGTATGTTTGTTTGCTTGCTTGCTTGCTTGTTTGTTTGTAACTCTCTTCTGGCAGCTGCTGCAAGCGTGTTTTTTAGTTTTTTTTTTTAAACTATATTCTGCTTATTTTATGTTTAAAGAACGCTGACAATTCGAAAAAGTTTTCAATCTTCGTCTATATATTGCACTAAGGTCTAAATGCCTGTTTTTCTGTTTCACTGTTGCTATATTTTAGATAATACAGTAAAACATTGGAAAGCAAAGGACACTTTGTTTTTGTAAAAATCCATAATGTAGTTAACAATCAGCACTCAAACTCTACTAATTTTTGTACAATTGAAAATTCGACTAAGCGCGAGACATAAAGCGTAAATTTTTATTGCTGCTATTAGAAAACATTCTTAAAAAAATTTTGCTATGATGACTTAAGCTACGAGTGAGTAGATATTAATGTGTGATAACAAAATGCTGCAATTTTGTTTTGGTGATAAAATTGATAGAAAATATAGAAGACTTTAATTTTTTTATAACTCGAAAATTTGTATGAAAATGTGACTTTATAGAGCTCTTTAAATCTACTTAATTTTTTGTGAATAAGACCATAAAGCCGCTGTGGTGTAGTGGTAAGCAGTGCGCGCTTCCACTCCGCAGGCCTGGGTTCAAGCCCTGGTCAACGTCGCAAAAAAGTTTAGAAAAAAG
>JAPVRG010276534.1:2545-13463 GCA_029783565.1 Rhagoletis cerasi
TGGATCAGTGCTTTTCAGCTTCTAAGCTTTCTAACTATGTGGCTTTACAACTGTTAAGTTCAGCATAGATACATATCAAAGAACATAGATGTCGCTAAAGACAGTGTGTACTTTATGTATGTATATGCATACAAACAAACATAGATATGTGTGTATGTACCCTGCAGGGAAACCGCGAACTAGTGAAACAAATTTTTAGTTCCAAAGTTACGGAATATTTTTCAATCATTTCAATATATATAACAGAATTTTGTATAGACAAGACTAAAAAGTAGAAAATAAATAAAATAAAAAAAAATTTTTAATATACAACGCTTTTATAAATGGACTAAAAAATGAGAAAATAATATTTCTCAGTCCCATAGAATTTGTTTTGATAACTTTTGAATTCGAAATTTTAGCAAGTCATTATAAACAATTTATGAGATTGAAAATGAAAAGCGTGGGGCGCAGGTAATAAACTTGAATTGATATGAAAAGTAATACATGTATGTATGTGGATATCGATCGCTTAAAATCGATCTCAAATTTGTACCTGCACCGTAGACATTTTTGGTCTACGTTTTGTAGTTTGACAGTTGTCAATTAAATATAATGCTTTCTATTGCATCCGCTCCACGTTTTTCATTTTCATAAATTCATTTTCATTCTCATAAATTGTTTATAATGACTTGCTAAAATTTCGAATTCAAAAGTTATCAAAACAAATTCTATGGGACTGAGAAATATTAATTTCTCATTTTTTAGTCCATTTATAAAAGCGTTGTATATTAAAAAGTTTTTATTTATTTTATTTATTCGTCATATATTCGGTATTTACCGTCGGATCTTAAAGTATGATATATCGAAGTTCTTATACTGCAGTTCGTTTACTTTTAATTGCACTCGTAATATCAACGATTTTTCAGAAGGCTGCTGCGAATGATAAATAATTTATCAGTCGAATATAACAGATCAAAATTTATCATTTACGGGTTTGATTGAACACTATTGCTCGAAAGCTCTTATGGCGTTTTCTTTTCTACAAAAAATGTTGCATTTTCATTGCCAACTTCTTGCCGTTTGTACGAAGCGGGCAATGAAAACGTAACGTTTTTCGGTAGAAAAGAAAAACTCCATTAGTTAGTTATAATCACGCGGCATGAATAAACTTGCAATAATTTTTGTTTCTTAGGTTAGAGTTGGCGATACCAAAAACTAAGGCCAGGGTACCAATTCTTATTTTGTGAAATTTACGATTTTCAAATGAAAATAATTTTATTTGTCAAAAAGTTTTCACTGTGAAAAGATAAGTTAGGCCTTTTGCTAAAAAATATAATCCTTTGATAAAGAGTATCCTTACTTTTCACTAACAATAATTTACCAAATAATTATGTTCATGGAAAAGCCTTAAATTATCGAGAATCGCGTAGAATGCTTAAGTGAAATGATAAAGTGAAAAATTAATATTTTCACTGAATTTGTATTTTTAATTTTCACTTCAGCATTTCATAGAATGCGAATTGGCCTCTAGCCTCTAGGACCAGGACCAATGTTTTCTTAGTAAAATGATACAATCCTTGTGCTGCTTATGGCTGAACATACCTAGATAATATGGCCCACTTTCTACTCATTCGTTCTGCATATCCTCTTCCCTCTTAAGATTTTAAAGAACCCCACGTACAGCTACAGTCCGTGTTCGTGGTCGTGGTCTCGCTTAAGTTAGTGTACATATTCTATTGGCGCGTCTGCCCTAGAGGTGGGTAACTCAACTCAGAGTTGAGTTATTGATTTGACTTCCAACAGGGAATCGATAACTCAGACTCCCCTCTCAAAAAAAAGTAACTCAGTAACTCAGTTGATTTCACGCGGCTCACATGATTCAATTGAATAATGGTGGCTCATTTTTGTCCATATAACTCTCTTACTTGGCCATAGTGTTTAGCATGGAAAAGTCTTGCATTTTATTTTTGCATTTGCTACACCAAGACAAATTTATGAATTCGCCTTGTGCTACACTAAATAGTACAATCAGCAGATTATTTCTAGGGCGAATTACTTAAGGAAAAATACTTAAAATTTTTCTCGTTTAAATTGCTTAGATTTTATTTTCACGAAAACATGAATTTTAATAAAGTTTAAGGAAATTCAAATTTTTTAATAAAGATTTAAGTAAATTAATTAACAAATTTCCATTAATTTTCGATCCAAATTGCAATCTTGGCATTCAATTTCAAAATATGAGTCAAGACATCGCATTCAAAAGGAGTCTGTGATCCGAAAAGGAGTCTGTGATATTTATTTTTAGCAACAATTTCAATTACATAACAGTAATTTTGTTTACTTGTCGGACCTCGTCGGACAATATTTTGTAAAGGGATATGTTTTGGATTCTTCGCTATAAACTTCTGTTATAAAACTGTCCGCCTATGTCTGCCTTCTTCCGCTATTTAAAGAAAATTATCAACGGCCTGTAATGGGAGAAGTCCTTGTTCGCGTAATTAAAAAGCTGTAAGTTTGATCGAATATTATTTATCAAAGATCTACTGAAAAAACTCGATGCACCGGCAGTTTTTTTCCTACTTTTTTCCTCATCTGTAAACATAACCTAAAAATATAAGAAAACGAATGCAGCAAAGTGTGGTCGGTAGTCGATAATCAAATGCCTTCGTCGGAGCTGTGTACCGAGTTTTACTGAGTTATATGTCCTCAAATTTCAGAGACCTCAGAAGATCATTTGAAGGAATATTGAACTGGAAATAATACTGGATATTCAGCTTCAACGAAAACGTATGTGTTCTTAGCATACAAGAGTCAATCTGAAAAAACGGAGGACATATCCGGACTCACCGATCTTAATATATCCTAGAAACATGAATGCCGTTTTGCCTTTGTCTGAAAAAGCTTATTTGTGGCCCTATGGTGTCGGATGGATAAATAAGTATGTCAAAAAAAAATATTCTGTTATTATTTATGTGGCGTATTTACATTTATTTTCAACAGTGTTATTTGAGCTTTGTACCACGATTTTATTTTTTAGGAAAAATTGGAAAAGCAACAAAGTCTAAGCGGTAGAAGTTATAGCTGCTATTTCGGAGATGACCACATCGCCTCATCAGACTTCTTTTTCTAGACTTCAGCAGGAATCGAACCCGCATCATCGATGTTCAAAGCCAGAAGCTCAGTGGTTAGCGCGTTAGCGGAATATTTGGGTATCGAATTGTGCAAGCCAAAGCACTTAGAACAGACCAGAACTTATAACCTGGGACACCCGATAGCCAACCAACCGTAGATTTCTTGCTGCGAATGTCGTTTTTGAGATATGTTTGAATCGTGTTTGCATTATTAGATGCAGCCGATTTTGAAAGTACCATGATTTTGAACTATGATGTGATGGCAGAATCCAATCCAATTTATTCAAAGCATCATCAGCAAAATATAATAATAATAAATGCTGGCGTTTAAACTTTTGTCAAGTGTTTGGCCGAGCTTCTCCTCAAATATGTGGTGTGCGACTTGAGATCATAACACTAATGGAGAAACCTACAGTGGTTTTATGATATTTTTTGTTTTTTTTTTGTTTCCAAGGCGGAAATACTCGCGGAGGTTTGCCATTGTCTGCCGCTGTTAGCAAAAACTTATCATATTTTTAGATGTTGCTCGTATCAGGCACCAAACCTTGGTCCTACGGAGTTGTAGTACGCACCACTAACCGCTCAGCTACAGCGGCCGCCATACCAGCAAAGTCATGTGTTTTATTTCGTGATATGCTTCTTTTTTTAACTCGATTCTTCACGGCTTTTATGACTTCTGGTGTTCGTTCAGTTTGCGATCGGTCAAATTTTGCACCACGAACCATTTCATCAGCACCATAGAAATGTTTTATAGCGCGTTACACAAACTGTCACATAATTTTCCCTTTTTTTGTTAACGTATTTTTGCAGGTCAATTACGATAGCACGATTTTCATTCGTTAATGAGAACCAAAAGTGTTAATTTCGTTTATCAACAGATATAAATATGTATTTACTAATAATGTACCGGCTATGGTTACAATGAATCAAGCATATAAAAATTTCTCCACCCCTCTTAAAATGTTGTGATTTGATCAATTATTTAATATTCAAACTAGGGTTGATGATACCCGGGTACCCGGTTACTTGGATATTACCCGGGGGCCCAGGTATTACCCGATTATAAAAACAAAACTACTGGAATGTACACGACTATGTACACGTAACCGCTAGCTTAAGTAGACGGTCCGGTTAACGCAGACAAGAAATGTGCATTAAAACATTAATTTCTTTATTTAAATTCAAAGTTCTAATTTTTGAAAATGCATATACATACATGTGGGTATGTATATTTTAAAGAATATTAAATATTAACATTTCAAAAGCAATATTTATTAAATTATGTCCGACACTTCTCGCCGGCATTAAAGGTCCGTCGACATACAACTTTAGCGTTGAGTTGGCGTTGGCGTCGCTTGGACAGCTGACTATAGCGCCAAATACACGATACAAGTATTTGCGCAAATTCGAATTGGTTCAAATTGGAATCTTATTTGATTCTTATTTGTTCCCAATCTCAATTTGTGCAAATACTTGTGTCGTGTATTTGGCGTATATGAAAACATGCATTCATTTGCAGTTTTTAACATAGCCAAAATTTGGCAACGCTAACGACAGCACAAAGCAGAAAGGTGGCCAACTCTTAACTTTTCGCGTGCGATGTCCGTCAGCTGCTGCAAATAATTAAAATTATTTAAGATATTTTTCCTTTTTAATCAAATGCGGGTAAGAAAAATCGTTTTAATTGCAATAATTTGTACGAAATATTAATTTATTTGTCATTAGTATGTAAATTTAGTGGCCGGAGCATTCAATACCCAGCGTTCCTGTAGCAAGCATTAGTGTTACTCGCGCTGCTGTCAAAACGAAGTGAAAGCGAAAGAAGCGCGAATGTTCTATGTAGATGGGCCTTAACTTCTGCCAGACGCTTCAATGCTTGCAAAAAACAATAAATACATAAATATGTATTTTGAGACTCAAAAATTAAAGTGATTACTCATACGCTCTGTCCGACAACTGAAGGGTGTTTGGGGGATGTTTGACTCACCGGATAGCTCTGGTTGTCTACACAAAGTTTTCAAATATTAATAATAATAGATTGGCATTATGTTAATGTTTGTCCTAGCTACTCCTCCCACTTAAAGTTTTACGCCGACTCCGACCGGTAACTTTATGTTTATAAGAAGCTTTTTTTCATAGCAGAAATAAACTCGGAAATTCTCCATTTCCTGCTAGAGAAGAAAGGCTGGCTTTAAATGTATAATGCACAAATTCTCCTTGAAACAAAAAGGAGTGGATGTGTTCCAACTCCGCTAAAAATTAATTATAAGGAGACATAACTAGTCAAGGAAAACAATAGAGGATCAGGCTTACAGGGTCAGGAAAACAGTGAATATTTCTAATAAGGATAAAGGTAAGAAGCATTTTGAAAAGCTCCTGCAAACTATTAAGGTACACAAAAGGTCTTAACAAAGTCAACCAATTTATGAAAAGCATCTGAAAATGTATGCTTTCAAAAGATACACATGAATATCTACTTGCAGTATTCGGCTTTACCCGAATTTTAATTATATACTTGTTATTCTCTATCATCTTCATCATTGTACTTCCAATACCCAAAGATGTTAAAAAAAGCTATGCCAAATAATACTTCTACAATCGTAAAATTATTGATAATACCTTTAGATATGGGTATATAATATAATATATAGGTAAGAATATTCTTATAGATTTTCGCTATGTACGTTCGTTTGCGGTATATAATCGTAACAGCGCTTAAATTTGACCTTCGCACATTTTTCTCCGGCTACCCGGGTACCCGGATAGCTCATTACCCGGGTCAAATCATCAGCCCTAATTCAAACATAAATACTTCACATGGCTGTTTATACATTTGTATATACAGGGTGTCCCAGAAGTCGACGTCAAGCCGGAAACGGGGGACAGGCCAGGTCTCGATTGCGCTTCTTATAATTACTCTCTCCGTCTCACTCAAACTAGAATTACCTTAAAAGTTACGGCTTCAAGGAAAGTCTTGGGTACACTACACTCGTTTTAAGTAAGTAAGAAAAAAAAATTCAAAACTGAGCTTCTTTACAAAAATCAAAATTGTCCCGGGTGGCAGCCCAGTTCATAATAGTTATCAGAAACATGTAAACAAAAATCTATGTCTTGCATTTTTAAAATTATAGGCGTTCAAAAAAAAAACAAAAAAATCTACTACCTGTGAGGGTTTTTTAATTCCCGCTACTAAAAATGTCTACTTTTTTCAATTTTATTTTTATTATGTAATTCTGAGTAATGCTTTTTACGTCATTTTACGAAGTATGAGCGAGACAGATAGTGACGCCATTTTGTCCTGGCCTGTCACCCGTATCCGGCTTGACGTCGGCTTCTGGGACACCCTGTATATGGAACTACAAAAGAGACACACCTTTGCGCTGTGCCAGCGTCGCGTGAGCCAATAGCTGCGTTAAGTGCGCAAGTTTGTTTTCTAAGTCTTCGGTTTCCCGCTTGACAAGATGGAATCAAAAATAGATAAGCTTCAATTCATTTTATGTATGTGAGTACTGGTGTTGGTACGTGTGCTATATTTATCATAATTATTATTCTATAATTAGATCTAAGCATTGAATGTGGTCATTAGCGACACTAATTCTATGCACGCGTAGTTTTTTATACATAAGTAGTTTAACTGAAAATAATTTTTGTTTTTGTGAGAACTTTTAATAAGCTTTTTAGGAGATTGATTTTAACAGAAAATAAATATAAAAGTGGAGTATATGCACTACATTGACATATACACACATACATATATACATATGTTGTCCATAACGGATTATCAACAAAAATTTCTAACAAGTACCCATTTTTAAGTTTACAACTTTAAAGAGCTGAGTGTGACTTTGCAAAATTTAATATTGCAATGCTAAAACTCAAGAGTTTGACCATTTGCTAGCCAGAAATCGTTGGAAAGATCGCATAAAGACGAAGAAGAGACGAATCTTTTTTCACTAAAACAAAGTGAGATCATATCTGAACAATCAGTTGTTTGGGAGCTATAGGTTATAGTGACCCGATCTTTATCATTTTCACTGTAAACTCTCAGTGAAAATATTACGAAATTTCATATTCCTAGCTGCATAAATAAATGAGTTATAACGCAAAACCTCATATGTGAACAATCAGTTATTATGGAGCTATACGTTGTAGTGGTCCGATTTTGCCGGTTCCGACAAATGATTAACGTTGTATCAAAAAACACCCGTGCAGCAAATTTCTGTCGGATATCTCGAAAAGTAAGGGACTAGTTTGTGTTCACACAGACAGACGGACATGGCTAAATCGACTAAGCACGATGTTCTGATCATTTTAGTATACTTTTTTATGGGTATATCTCTTCTTCTTTTGGTAATTATAAGCATCGGACCAAAATTGTAATACCATTTCATGTTCATAAAAAATGTAGTTGAGCAGTTATTTCGTCGATAAGGCCTGTAAAGATTTTTCACATTAATAAATATTATTTCGAAGATAAATCGAAAAAATCTAAAGCTATGGCGATACGAACGCTTGAAAGTAAAAACCGGGCATATATTTTTGGTAACTTAAATTTTTTGTCATTTAGAAACTGGACGTAAGTTTCGATAAGCTTAAGAACTTGTTATAAATCTAAGGTCCTTATAAACTGGAAATTAATTTTACTTAATTTAAATGCTGCGCCCAAATTGGACCAAAGTTATTATACCATTTCATGTTAATGAAAGGTATAATAAATATGTACCTTCTATGGTTCGCTAAAAATTTTTTGACATAAGTATCGCTTGTTTTTTCCGCTGATGAAGTAAAACAAGTTTGTGGTTGTCAGACACTGCAGCTAATTTTTATAGTTTTCTCAAAACCAGGGCTGCAAACCGGTTTTGAACCGAACCGCCGCCTTTTTCAGGCTTCGAACCGAACCACTAACCGAACTGTTTTTATTTTCAAATGCCAAAACCGAACCGAAAACCACTCTAACAAATGGTTCGGTAGCAGTTTTCAAGTTTTTTAATACACAACTTTGTCTAAAAATGTTACCTTTTGGTAAAACTGCTGACCTTTTTTTGATGGCAATAAACCCTCAGCCAAGATTTTAAGCGTCAATTCAAAGTTCTAAATATGCATTTTTTTGTACTTAACTATACTTACTATATCTCGCCCTAACTTTAAAAAATTTGGTTCAATTTTTTTTTTAATTTCGCCTTATTGTGTTTAAAAAAATATATTTTATATAATTTATTACAAGCCACTTAAATAATACTGCCCTTCAAGTATGGATACCAGTTAAATATCAAAAGTTCCTTTAAATAAATTTTAAATTTACAAAGCAAAGGTTTGATAAGCGAGGATAACCCTTAAAGTATCCGGAACCGCCCATTAGACGGAGTTTCTTTTTGAATGCCACATTATGATTTTCAAAAATTGTTTAGGTAAACGACATTGACAGATGAAAGTTCCACCAAAGTATATTCGATTGAACAGCATCTCAAAGAAATTTTTTGAAATTTTCGTACGATGATTTTTTTACGCATTTTAGTGCCGCTTAACACAAAAACAAAGCTTGGAACGGCTTCATTCGGATTTTGTTATTGAATAACCATCAAAAACATTGTTTATGACTGGTTTGCAGAATTAAAGCGTGGATGCGTCAGCCTCAGTGGTGAATACCGTGAAGGTCGGCCATCAACTGCTCTTGTTGTGGCAAACATCGATGCTGTGCGAGAAATGATTCAGATGGAGCGGCATATGACTTACCGGGATATCGAGGCATCCTTGCACATTGGCAAAAGTCAAATTCAAACGATTTTGCATTAGGATTTAGTAGTGAAGAAAATCTGCTGTTATATCATTAGTATCTGGCGAAATTTTTATATATCGATGTTGTTTACCTTAACAAATAGTAAATTTTCTAAAATCATAGTGTAGCATAAAAAAAAAAACGACGGATTATCCTCGTATATGTGGATAGTTGAATTTGTTCTCAATAAAAAAGCCTTTTGTATTTAAATATATATAGTATAGTCTCTGTCATAGTTTTTTAATATTTGTATCACTTAGTACAAAAAAAATTGAACCACTTGAACCGAACCGAACCGAACCGTGGTTCAGAGATACTCATAAACCGGTTCTTGTACCGGTACACGTTTTTTCTAAATGGTTCGAACCACTGAACCAAACCGCACCGATTTTTGGAGTGGTTTGCAGCCCTGCTCAAAACCGATTGGAACCGGTTCCTGTGCTTAAAACGGACCGTATCTTATAAAAATAAGTAGTAGTCTTACTAAATATATTTCAAAATTAACATAGTTTACCCTTCAAAATATACAATGGCAATGCAAAGTAGCATTTCTTTGTGAAATTTAATTCTGAGCTACTACAGTCGCACTAAGAAAACTGAAGATTTTTTGCTTGCTGATCATGCTAGTCGCAGAGAATGTAAAACTTAATTTTTGGACTTCTGAGGGTTGTAGAATCGCCGGCATTTTGAAAACAACGGTGGTTTTTCTCCAACTCAGATGGACGGTTCTGAAAGCTTTTACAAACAAAAAGTACGAACAAATTTCTTTGTACTGTATTTTTTATAGTTTGATTACTTGGCTTATTGCTGGAGTCCTCTGATATAGAAAACAATAAACACACCCAAAAAATTTTTTTGTAAATCATATATACATCATTAAGTAATAAAGTTTTTCAACTTAGCAAAATATTTTTACCTCCCAACTAAATTTTCGGAAAAATCCGGACGCTGAAAACTCTGGGCCCGGGGGGGGGAAATGTATTTCAGTTGAATGCTAAACTTTGTAGAAGGCCCACTTTGATCATAAGACCTCTACATGTTTAAATCAGCTTTGTGCGTTTCCATGAATTCTTATTGAAAACCGGTACAATATTAGCTTTGTTCCCTAACTTCAGCCCAAAAATCGTTCCCATGGATACTTCAGCCTAGAAGCCTTCAAGACTTGAACACACTGTGTTATGCTATTCGGAGAATTTTGGAGGCAAATGCTTGGTACAAAAGCATACGCATTTTCTGATGGATGCATAAAAGAATATTCGATAAGATACCACACGGGCAAGTGATCCTTCCGTTAGTGTTTGGCCAAGCTTCTGCTCCGATTTGTGGCGAGCGCCTTGATATTGTCACACAAAGGGGAAGGACGTTTAGTTTTACGCCGACTCCGAAGGGCGATTGTATTTTTATGAGCAGCTTTTTCATGGCAAAAATACTCTCGGAGGTTTGCCATTTCCTGCCGAGCGGGGACCGCTGTTAATAAAAAACATTTTTCCTATAATGTTTTTGCGATGCTGTTCGGACCAGTGATTGAACCTAAGCTCTGCGTAGTGGAAGCGCGCACTGCTAACCACTACACCACCGGATTGATGATTAAAGTTAAATTTGGGTATATTCCCAATTAATAATATCCGAAGTTTTAAACTAAATTACTTCATTTTAAAAAAAGGTTGTTTTAAAAAACATTAAGCCATGATGATGTGAGATAATTTCGAGGAGGCGTCACTTCAATTAGGACACTCGATATAACGCACGTGCAAGAATACGTGCAGAAACGATTTTCAAAATTTTCGGTTTTGGGATTTTATTTTAAAGCTAAGCAATTTGACAAAAATAGCAGAGATAGATTACTTCAAATCTAATTTTTATAAACAAACGGTGCTGAAATTTCACACATCTTAAACTTGAATTATTTTAAATTTTTAATTTAAAATTTTAATTACTTATTACATACATATGGGCAAATCTCCGGAACCGTGTGCTTTTGTGTAACTCACCTTTAAGTTAATTTTATTAATGTAATTTAACTTTTTTT
>JAPVRG010276549.1:20273-33445 GCA_029783565.1 Rhagoletis cerasi
TCAGCACTTAAATGGGATTGGGAGTATTTTCCTTTTTGACGTATGATTTAGGGCCCTATTACCGTTCGCGAGTCGAATGACTTTTTCTATTCGCCTGAATTGGCGAGTGAGCAATAGTTTTGTATTACCTTTGGCGAATGGATTGAAATTATTGATATGGCACTTAGTAACTATAGGTTTCACGAAAGCAATTTAAGTGAAAAATAATTTTTTTTCTGTCATTTTCCATATTAAATTCAAGTTAAAAAATTAATTTTCACTTAAATTTCTTTCGTGAAACTGGCTGTAAGTCTACATTCTGCCACTCTGAGGCAACTTGGTTTGAACTGTAGTTTTTTTAAAACCAAAGCCAAAACAACTTGTTCTTTTTTAAGCAAGTGAAACTCAAATGCGAGCCAAGAACTATCGTTCAAAGTTAGTTAATTGTAAAAAATGCTTCGAAACATTTAACAATTTTCTGTTAGCAATTTCAATGCTCCTGTGGTTTGGAAAATTTTTACGAGTTGACCATTTTGCAACTAAATAAGCTTATGCCAGTCACGCTCTTACAAGTTGATATTAGTAAAGTGGGGCCCTATTAATTACAAACCCTCCTCGCCCTTCAAAGGAAAAAATATTCAGTTTTCTTATAAAAATACTTCGCAGAAATTTTATTAGTAAACACTCACATATACATACAAATACGATTAAGTATTTTACATAACAATTTATTATGCAACAAATCCTTATTGAAGTTATACGAAAGTCATGTTTTGAAAAATATATGTTGATAACATTGAAAAAAAAAATCTATGGCATACACAAACGTTTGCTGTGACAGCAAAAAAAAAAACAATCGTAACAAAATCCTCAAAGGTTTGCTATTTTCACACAAATACACTAAAAATTTTTAAAACAGCTAAACTAAAAATTGCACCCTAAGCACGCACACGCATGCGCCAACTGCCCAACTCGAATGCAACTCAGCGAGATTTTGAACATAAATTATATTAAAGAATTGATTTCCAGCGCTTTTAAAGGACAGCTGCTAGTGATCTCTCTGCATGTTTTGGCGTTGGCACTACTGCTGACGTTGCTGCTGACGTTGGCTTTGGCGTCGTTGCGGGCATGCTAAGCTGTACCATCTTTACCAGCACGCCGCCACGATATCCAAACGAAGTTCATCACGTAGTATGCAACGGCTGCAAATGCCACTACAGGACTGAACGCTTCTAGCGCTGCAGCTCCGCTTGGCTTAGCTGTGGTAGCTGCCGGTGCTGGTGCTGGTGCTGGTGCTGCTCCATCTGCTGGTGCTGCATCTCCCATGCTTAGCTTCTGCTGTGACTAAACGTCTAAAACTGCTACTAAGAATTAAAGTTGATCGAGCTTGTGTGGATCTTATTTTTTTTTTGCGCGCCCACACTATTGCTATTTCAAGACGGCGTAAGATATTTTTTTATTCTTTATGGAATGCTTACAACGAATTATGCAATTAAATTATTATTGAATTGAAAATGTTGATGCTTGTGAAAAAAACCGAACAAATGTAAAACTTTCACAGCAATAATGTCAACGGTTGTCTTGATGAAATGATTTTTTCGTTTCAAAATTTATTTTCGTTTTTTTACACAGGTGTAATGTGAGGATACAGTGGCTTTTGCGGTGTTGAGGGAGCAAGTGGAAATGTTTTTAGATTAAGCAAAAAATAATACCAACTTCAATTCTCATATACAAATTTAGTAGAACCGTTGATTTCTTCATAATCCAATGATCGGAACTCATCCAAATTTGTATGGAACCACCCTTGGCATATCACCTTTCCTATAAAAAAGAATTATCGACAACGGCTACATTAAAGAAAATATTCCGACGAATTGATAACATCCTCCTTTTTATGAAGTCGGTTAAAAAATGAGTTGAAGTAGGATGCAGCTTTTAGTCTTTATTGCTGGTAAAATATAGCGGATGACACATACGTGTTTATTTTTGAGCCATCGTATTGAAAATATTTAGTAATTCTGAGCTATTTTGAGCATTTTTGAGCAATTTTGAGCTGCCTTAACTCGTCTAGAGTTGTAATAGGCTTTACTTAGGCAAAAGCTTAACACAATATTGTATAATTTTGCGCAATACAGATACTTTACCAAAATAACTATTCCTTCTAGAAAGAGCATCATTTGTCTTACAAAGACGTAAAGTTTTTGTTAAGATCATTTGCTCATAATAAGCCTATTGCCTTTGTGCTCGTGAAGGGATTTTGATCTTGACAATTAAATCCATTTTGAACTACTTTGAGCTAACATATTTCAGGTAAGAGTTCATTGCAATAATAACACAGTCTAAAAAATTTACAAAAAAATGTTACTCAACAAGAACAAACGCTATATATTATGAAAGAAGATGTCTTCCTGATCCACTTTGCCCAATACAGTACTAGTCCAGTCAGAGTTTTTTTACGGAGGGCTAAATTTTTGACATTTTTGCGGAAAGTGGAATTAAAGAATTTATCAACAAAATAATTTCTGATCTTAGACTTATTCAGTAAAATTTGGCGATAAATTTTTTTTTTGAAAATTTTAACCCTCTAACTTTTATCATAACTGGTCTTTTAGACCCTTATTTTAAAAGCGTTCCATGTTGTACCAATAAAAGTTACAGATAGAGGGTCAACATTTTCTACAAAAATTCTAAACAGAAAACTTTAATAGATACGTCCATATTTAAAGCCCTCCGATGGCTTCTCGGATATTTTTTGAGACAAAATAATTACTGATTAAGATGTATGCCACTCTTTGAGCCGTGGACTGATTTTTGAATAGTTGTTATTAAGTGGTTGAAAATTGCAGCGATTGCAAATCTGTTTTGCAGATACGAAAGTGTGCATTGAATTTTATGAAATGTTGGATCTCAAGAGCCTGCCTCTCAATTTTTAGCTACTTTGGGCTAAGTCTTCGATACTGGCATGTTTTTTTTTCAATATAGTCTCTTTAGAAATTTTAAATTAAAAGTCTTGATAAAAATGTACTGTAGCAAAATGTAGAGCTCCTTAAAAATTAAATAACCGCAAACAATGCGACAAGTGGTTATGCTGCAGAACGAAAGATAATTAAAAGGGGAACTGTATACATACATACATACATATGTACATACATATATACATAAGTACATACATATTTTTAGCACAGCGAACAACGGCATAATTACGTAAAAAATTTAGTGTCACTGGGAATTCTAAGCGACCTTGCCACATTTGCTGGTGTTCAGTGGTACACAGAGAAAAATAAAGGAAAAAACAAGAACAATTGCACAGGGGTAATGAAATAACCCAATATACATTCACATATTGAGCCCTAAACGCAAAAAAACGTAGGCGATTTTTTTTTAATTTTTTTTTTTGATGCAGAAATGCTTTAAGAGCTCTATATACATTTCTGCATTAAAAAGGAAAATTTTGAAATAAATTTCTTTTAATTTTTTTTGGCAATTAGCTATTTAGATTAGCTATTTCTTTGTATGCAAAATAGAAAGAAAATTCACATACATACATACATACTGTTTGCTCACTGTGGGTAAAGCTTAATAGCTTATCTTTAAAAAAAAAATCTAACTAACTCAAATCTTTGAACATTTTGAGCAATCTTGGAGCCTTGTCTTAAAAATCAAAATATATCCATAAATACAGTAAATTTTTTCCGCTGCTAATATAATGAGACATCTTTGGTTCATTTCAAACTAAGTGCATTTTGAGCCACTTTGAGCCAATTGTCCTACATGCATTTGTCGGAGGAAAAGAGACTTGATATTTTCGTATTTCAGGAAAAAAATATATTTTAATTATTACTCTCGCAAGTTATCATGTACATACATATGTATGTATGAATATATTCATCTTCATGCTTCAAAAGCCCTAAATTTAGCTGAAACTGTCAGCTTTTTGAGCAAATAATTATTTTTGCACAAATTAGATGCACTTGTGTTGTACTAATTCTAGGGATATATTTTATAAGATTAGTAATATGTAAATAGAATTTGAGCCATTTTGAGCATTCTCTCTTACCGCACTATGAGTATGAGAAAACATTAAATCTAACTTCAATTTACATGTGTTTATGTATGTATATGTACACTAATTCGTAGCAGCAATGTTTTTAAGTAATTTTTAAAGTTTGGAATTTAACTTAAATTGCGTCTGATTCTTTCCACTTACATATATCCACCAACATTCCTTTGGATAAAAAGCCAGAGGAAAGGTTAGTTTTCTATGCAGGCCTTCTTAATAAATTTTTCGAAAACATAAATTATAGGGTCTAGGTTGATTTTACTAGCGCACGAGCCTACATTTACTTTGCCAATGTCTCTGTAAGTACATTTTGAGTCACTTCGAGCTACACTATATCCCAGTGTTTCGCTACACAGAAAAAAAAGATTGAAAATAAATAGTTGAGTACTTTTGTTTGGTTAACCGCATTTTGGGAATGTGTTGAGCCACTTTCAGTAACAGACTATTATCAAATGAACTCTTACTCAGTAACAGAAGTTGAGCATTCAAATTTTCTCAATATTATCCTTGCTCTACTTTGGATTCTTTGATACCTGTGTACATATTTCGGTGTCATTTCTATTTACATATTTGGCGTAATATGTGGCTCAGCCTCCAAAATTCTGAATTCAGAGTAGGTACAGAGGCAAATGAAGACACTAAGAGAGTTAAGGTAATAAAAACTGCAAACAAATGCTCATTTGCTTTACACACACACACACACACACACACACACACACACACACACACAAATGAAAAAACTCAAATCACATTGCACGCTTTCACTGACAAACATACGCGCCTGCAAACCTACATATGTATGTACATATATGCATACATACATACTTATGCAGGTGCCACATACGCCTAGTAGACCACTCGGTCAGCCACTTTGGGGCCACTTATGATGCAAATAAAGCAGACGAGAAAGTAAGTAAATGAAAAGTGTAATGGAGGGACATGTTTTTAAGAGAGATTGTATAATGACACAAAAGTGGAGATTAAAAGGAAAAAAATGAAACAGGGATACCGTGGTACGCAGCATGAGGGTAGAACGAAAAGGAAATGGAAGAGAACACATACAAATTCCAAGTGAACCTACATACATACATACATATGTTTGCACATACATAAGTACATTTGTATGTAAAACGCTTGCTATTTACACACCTGTTCAGGTGCGAGCGACCCACCACAGCCGACGAGTGAATGTGTGCGTGAATGCAACTGATGTTTACACAAAAAGAACGAATTGTATGAAAACGCTTACTGAATAGTTAATTAATAGGATAATACAATTAATTTGTGGGCAATGAATGTCTGCGTTTATTTGAGCATACATAGAATAAAAAGGGCGAGCATGAATGGAAGAGAAACGAAAATATGTGTATGTAAGTATCTACATATCTACATATGTGTTCATGGTTTAAAGGGCGAGCTAGTGAAAGTGTTAAAAAAGGATAGAAAAATACCACTTTCAAGTGTAACATATCAGGCAGAAACCTATACATTCACATTTATAAAAATATACCAAAGTAACAGAATTAATTTGGCGAAAAACCTTTCTGAATACATTTATTCTCTACTCAAAAGAGCTGAAATTACAATATATGTACCTATCTGAAGTAAATTTTAATCAAGTTTCATAATATTTTTTTTGGTTTTATTAAAAGAAATATAACATTATATTGGTTAAAAATTTTAGCTTGGCCTCTTGTATTTAAAATGAAATCGAATAAATATTATTCAATATAAAGTTTATAGGCTCACATCGATCAACTTGCCATAGAGAGAGCGATTTCTTAAAACAAACGGCGCTCACCAGATTTGCGTTTGCACGTTCAAAAAATTGCTGTCAATTTGCTCATACGTATGAGATTTCTTTGTTTTTTTTTCATATTTTATTAAACACACAATTTTCTGCAAGCAAAAACTCACTTTCCAAAGCATAATCGATTAGATTTTGAAATTGAACAAAAAATTGCAGGGACCAAAGATAGCCGCTAAAACTCATGATTTTTATTTTTCGACAAAAAATAATAGTTATTTTTTGATTTTTATTTTTTCGATCAAAAAATAATGGTTATTTTGGATTTTTATTTTTTCGATCATGTTTGACCGTTATAACGAAAACTGATTTTTTATGACCGATTTAAATCTTTTATGATCAAAAAAATAAAATAACGATTAAATTTGATCAGAAAAATAAAAATGAAATTCTAACGGTTAAATTATGATTTTTATTATAAGGATCATAACCGTTACGGTCCCTGAAAAATGTCTATCGTTTTAAAAGAAAAATTGCTTACAAATTGATAGCCAATTTGCAAAGTGTGAGAGTATTGGTAAAGAAAAGCGAGTGTATGCAAATTGAAAGAAATTTTTTGAACATTTAAATGCCAAATAAGATAAAGTGAGACCTTGAAAGCAACCTCGATATTTTCCAGCCCCTTTTATAATGTTAAGGACACTTATAGACCATGCGAGCCACTTTGAGCTAAGCCATTTCTTGACACAAGAATTTTCCTCAGCAGCTATTTACTTCAAATTTTTTTGGCTCATTTTAAAAGTAAGCCACGCCATTTTGCTTAATATTGAGCCATTCTCAAGTTAAAGGCAACGCTGAGTCTTCTCTCCGGGTTTGTGCTCAAAAGTACTTCTGCTGATTTATTCATTCAAATGCAGTAAAGCGTTTTATTTAACAACTGCAAATTTATACAATAATGGCTTCAAAAGTGTTTAACTGTAAGAAGTATTGTCGAACAAAACTTTTCAATCCACTAGAAACATTTTGAGGACCTTTAATAGGAAAAGAGAATGAGAAAAAAAAGAACTAATGCAGCATAAAAATCTGGGCTTTTTCAGATTTACGCTTTTCAAAACACTCATACATACGTATTACGTTCTTTTTTGCAAGACCAAAGTAGGGCCAAAAGTAAACAGTAAATATGTACAATTGTAGTTAATTGCTAAACCAGGTGCGGCGGCAGTAGCACACAAAACGGCGCCATTTAATTAGCTCAATTAAATGAATCTTACTTCAAAAGGGTCATAATTTTTAAGGACAGAAGAAGTAAGGGAAAACGAAGTGCCCAAAACACCCCATTTCGGTAGAATTTGCTGTAAGCAAAGGAAACGGTCGAAGAAAAATCTAAAGCAGTAGTTTCTCTTAGAAAGCTGGTGGAGCTGTTGAATTAACGCCACAGAAGAGCAAGCAAAAGGGGACGTATGTATGCATGTGCGCCTTATTGTAGGCTTTAAAATTTTCAAGCGACAACAAGGCAGATACGAGTCGGAAAATCAGTGCCAAAACTGTAAAGGTAAAGCTATTTTGGAAAGATCCAAAACTGAAGCAAAATATACGTTAGTTGGAGAAAATTCCGCAATTTTTTCGGGCAAACTCTTGACACGCTTTCAAATGTCATTGTGAGTGCAAAATATTTTCCCGAGTTGACTTCAAACTTTTTCGGACAAAACCTTGACGTACTTAAATTTTATATTCGGAAAATTCCATTTTTCTACAAAATTGAGAAACGTTATTGTTCAGAATAAATCACGAACATTTTCGGGAAACAATTTTTACGCCATGAAAATGCGATTTTTCTGCAGAGCTGAGGAAAAATCTAATTCAGAGTAAAATCCGAAAAATATCAGGCAAAGACTAGATATACTTAACATGTTATTTTGGTGTGTAATATTAACTCGGGATATTTTAAATGTCTTGTTAGCTCACTTCCCTCTTCAAGCGCCTTGTGACTCCTGGCGACCAATTTATTAACGCTTTTTTCCACTGCTTGCTAGGTGCTAATTTTTTCTCTACTGCTTTGAAACGATTTCGCGCCAACAAGTATGCCCTACATCTCAGTCAGGGCACTTTCGTAAGTAAGTAAACTCTTCTCCTATTTCAACTACTTTTCATCGCCATGCTTGCAATGGACAGGCGCATTTCCTCCGCCGGGTTGTTTGCATTTTTTCTGCAAGCTTTTACTACATTTATGGCTTTTAAAAGAAACAAAGGCATCAAAAGCTGTTTAGGACAAGTTTCAGTTTACACAAAGGAAAGGCGTTGATATGGAAAATTGCTAGATTACGTGCCGACAGCCATTTCCTTTCGTGAAAAGAGAGCGAGAAGATTTTTATTTACTTGCTGCATTTTTGCCTTTTTAATTTATGTGATTCTCTTTCGCTGTGAATTGTAAAAAAAAATTATTTGTTTTGATTTGTGATTTTATTGATTCGAAATGCTTTCTCTAAGACCTAAGAAAACTTTTAAAGGTCTATTAAAGTAAATAAGTAGTATAGTATATGAAATTCTTAATCAACTTGCAAGAAGCTTCTTAAAGTTCATGCTGCAAGAAAGAATCTTTCATTAAGAAAAAATTTGAGAGTTCACAAAATTTATCAGTGATGGACGCTTGTAGAGCTTTTCAAGCGTTCTATACATTTTGTATAGACAAAAACTCTCTCCGCTCATTATTGCGTCATCTAAATGGCTCCATCACTACCTTTCAGATAAAAAATAGAAAGCTCTCTGGGAAAAGATTACACTTTTTGAACATAAGCATAAATTTGAATGAACCGTTTTTTTTTGTCGGAACCAGGCACAAAACAACGCGTGTAGGAAAATGAACCATAATCCAGCTAAATATCACAAAGACCTAAAAGCTTTATAAAAACTTAAAAGCTTAGCTCTAAAATGAGTTAGCTTGAAGCTGGTAATAAAATTTTACAAAACTGACCCCATACCAACATTGTTAATATCACTAGGTCAACAATACTCTACCTCGATTTTTAAAATTAAAAGCTCTACCTTTTAGAAGAACTAACAACTCTAGAGAGCAGGCGATTTTATTCCATTCAAACCAATAATTCACATATGTATCCAAAAGTTTCATCAGTGAGCGTTTGGACACATCATTACACTAAGGAGGTCCGAAATGCTTTGAGCTAGCAGAAAAATATACAGTCATAAGATTAATTGTTGCATACTTTTGGGGGTAGCGTCAAAGCTTTACTTTCATCAAAGAAGAGCATTTTAAAAATCCACTTTCCAAAAAAGTTTTTATATTACTTAAGTTTAAGATTAGATTTTGTGCAACTATTTTTTGAAATTATAGGCAGGTTTATAAAAAGCTTTTATCAAAGATAATAAAACACCAACTGTTTAGGACAAGTTTCAGTTTATACTAAATGACTTAAAGCAGAAAGCGGAAAGGCCATCGAAGTTTCGGCGAGTGAAAAACGGCACAGTGGCACAAACATGTGAAAGCTTTGAAGGCTTAAAAGCTACAGCGGGCATAGAGGCTTTTAAAACGTCTTACTTGCGATCACCATGCCCCAAAGCTGAAAAGCACTTAATAAAACTATTTGAAAATTAAAGCTTAAAGCACGCACAGCAAGTCTAGCTGACGTTTAATTAAGCAAAACAGGACGAAAGGGAATTGGTAACAAGTTAAATGTATCTATGCCATTTATGTATTATGCTAGCTTACAAAGAATGCAAAATATTTTAATAAATACACACAAAAAGCTACTAACCTTGATGCTATCATAACAAGCGGTCACCTTTCCATTCTGTACCTCCACATTGGCGGGCGGATGTGCGAATTTACATTCAGTATCTTGGCGGGAGCATTTATTCCTCTGAAATTCGCGACATACCTCCAATTGGAGCCAGCGTGAATCCTTGCCATTCAACAGGCTATTCACATGCACGACAGCTGCCATTTTAGTTGTTGTTGTTGTTTATTTTTTTTGTGAGTGTTTTTGTGTTGTTATTTGGAACGGGATGTTATTGGTAAAATTTGGTTTTCGCTTTAATTTGTTTTTAAGTGTCACACGCGAATCGCGAAGTGACCCCGTTTTATATCTAAGAATATGCTATCACAAATGTAGCTTGACCGCTTGCACTTTGATTGTGTCTACGACTAGCAGCAAGCAATGAGTGAGCTTTCAAGCTGATGTGTTTGTAATAAGTAGGCCTTGCAGAAACAATTACGTTGACCGTTGACTTTCACTGCCTCTTTCACCCACTTATCGTCTTTTTCTGGCTTGTTCTTGACAAACTGCTATCGTCTTCTACAGAACACAATTTGTTGATTGGTGTGCCTGGTTGACCCTCGGTTGTCTGCGCTGTTGAGCTCACTTTTTTGTTTATTTGTCAAAGATTTTTTTTTCGAATATTTGTCAAACGGCGCGTTCGTTTTGAAAATTTTAATGTTTTTGAAATTTCACAATTTTTATTTTCATCAAAAATGTGCACTCGTTTGACGTTTCCGATGACACTTGCGGCGCGGTATGCTGGTCAAAAATTTTTTGCACGTTTGATGCGTTTTTGCTTACATCTCCTCGTCGCTATGGCAACGCGAAATAGTCGATGACTAGAATTTAAAAAATTGTTGGTTTCGCTTGGATGCGCTTAGGGTTACACTATGCAAGTGCAGTACGCTTAGAGCAGCTGTGCTGCTTTTCTGGAGCAATGAGCTTTTTGCGCAGCTTTTACTTTCGGCAGCAGCTTTCAGGCTTAGCAACAAAATGGCAAGCTACACAATATTTGGCGCACAATTATGCTACTTGCTAATTACAATACCTGGGCATGTACCTTTTTAGCACGAAACTCGACAGCGGATTCCCGTTAACTGCTGCACGTTATAGTTTTATACTTAAATATTTTATTTACTGCAGCGGCTATTTGCAGGCGCACAACAATGAATTATTAAAATAATTTCGTTGGAAAATTTTTCACACTTTGCAGCAAATTATATCTAGCAGCGGGAGCTTTTTGAAGATTTCAATGATTCTAAGTTTATGGTTTCGTTTTACTTTTATTTCCTGTGTACTAGGTATGAAAGTAGTCTAAATGTACATATGAATGTAAATATGCGGGTACAAGCCGTGGGTTTTGATTTCGTTTGTGGATAGGGGAGCAGGCTGCGAACCGATATGAAGCTTAAAAGCGCGCGTTTATTTGAGCTTAGTTTTTTTTTACACTGCTATTGCCGGTCACTCTTGTTATGCTTATTTTAGCTTTATATTTTTGGAAGCTTTCGACGGTCAGCTTTCACACACTTATACACAAGCTTTCACAAGGAAGTTCAACAAATTTCGCTGGCACTAACTTAGTGAAATGTAGCGGTTATTTGCGGGTGGTTTGGGGATATTTTTGCGGGTATAGTTATAGAGCGAGAGAGAGCTTTTTTTAAGTTTTGGTTTTGTGAGTGGATTTTGTGTTCATTTGTTTTTGTATTTTTTTTTTTGCTAACTTTTAATATGCAAATGTTTGTGTGAGAGAGATAAAGCAAGTTTGAGCATACACACGCTGTATTTTTACATTATCTGAAATGAAATAAAAGAATAGAAATATAAAATTACACACGTGATCGGTAGCCATTACAAGAGTAGCAGATAAATACAAACAATTTCGTAAGGGACACAAGAGTGTGCTACATAAATTGCATAAACTAATATACAGATAATGTGTAGGTGTTTGTAACTGTATGCTTAAGTACATATGTCGGTCTATCTATGTATGTATGTATGTATGTATATGTATGTACGAAAGCCTTTTTCAGTAGAAAATTGTTATGACAATAAGGGTACTCACGACACCCCGAGTAAGAGAGTAAAAGAGTAAAGTGTAAAGAAAAACTACTTTCCAACAACAAAATACCTTGATTTAAAATTTAAATTTTTACTCACCCTTAACCTTTAAGGGTCATAGGTTAAGGTTATGTGCAAAAGTAAATTTTTAATCAAGGTATTTGGTATTTGGGCGTCGTGAGTACCTTTCATATTTTTTTTTTCAAACTTTTTCAGAAAAAAAATATTCGAACTTTCGCAATCTACTCCGAAGATTTTAGGAATCATTTTATGGATCCCAGTGCAATATGAAAGCTTTGGGGCGGCACGTATTTACTTTTGTTGTAACGAATTAAAAAATATTGTTCGGAGTAAACTCCTAAATATTTTGGAAGAGACTCTTTATTATTATCGAGTATCGGAATTATGGACGAAATTAAGTTTTCAAAACCGACTCCTTCCAATTATTTCGGGTGCAATTCGAAAGCTTTTTGGAGCGCATGCTTTTAAAACATTTGTGGGATTAAATTAAGAGATATACTTCGAAGTTGACTCGTAAATTTTTCGGAAAGGAACCTTTTTATAAACTTAAACTTCGTAGATTCATAAAACACCTATTGAGTATAGGAATAAGAAACAAAGTCGGACTCTCGAAAACAACCTCAAACCAACAATAATATATGTAGCTAATTTTATAGATTAAGGCAATGCGAAAGCTTTCGGGAACGAATGTGCTTTTACGTTGGTTGAGCTAAGTCAAAAGATTTTCGGAGTAAATTAAAAAAAAATTTCGGAGTAGATCCCAAACTTTTTCGGAAACAATTTTTTTTAAAGATAAATGGCTTTGTTCCTAAAAAATATATGTCTTAAAATGCTTTATAAATCTAAAAATTGTTTGAAAGTGTCACTTTATAAAGTTTTTTAAATCTATTTATTTCATGTTTTATGAATAAGGCCAAACATCTTTAAGTCAGAACCATGTTTTCAAAACAAATTTTTTTTCAGTTTAAAATTCCTAAATTAAAAAAAATTTTCTCAGATGAGACTCAGAAACTTTTCGGAGACCAATACTTATGAAAAACGATGAACACAAAGTTTTCTAGGTAAATCCGGAAACTTAGGAGGAAGCTTCGAAATGATTTGGAAGGCTTTTGGACTAAATCTTTTTATACTGTGTAAATAAATATATTTGCTTACGTATGCATATGTATATGTTTGTATGTACATTAAGGTGGTCCTTAAAGTGAAAATTTAAGTCTCAACCCTCAATCGGCTAAACCACGGTCAAAGATATCACATATAAATTTTAGTCCTGATTGGAGACGTGTCGCACAGGGGTCTAAGTTCAGATTCCACTATGAAGACTCAAAAAATTTAAATTAATTTTTTTTTTCATCTAATGCCTATCGCTCACGGGTCGAAGTTCAGATTCCTCTATAAGGACTAATATACAATGAATCTGAAAATTGACCCCTGTTCGACATGCCTTAACCGACTCCAATCGGGACCAAAATTTATATGTGATATCTGCGCCTACAGTAGTATCGATTTTGGGTATTAGATGAAAAAAAAAAAT
>JAPVRG010276558.1:0-12481 GCA_029783565.1 Rhagoletis cerasi
CCTGCTTTTGTCGCCACCACTTCGCATGCTAGAAATGCAGCAAAGTTTTCGGTTGTTTTGTTGCTGTAGCAGTGAGTGGCTTTTGTTTTTGCGGCCAGTCCTTGCATGCATGCAACGCTTGAGGCACGGTTCCTCGGTTCGCTGATTAGACGCGTCGCAAGCTACTATGGCGCGCTAGGTAAAAATGGTGCACGCTAACAGTCGTATGTACATATGTATGTGTGTGTGCGCGCGTAGTATATTTCTGCACTTTTGTGCTGAGGCAGCTGCTGCTCACTGCTACTTTCGCTACTTCAGCTGCCAAGCGAGCGCAACACATGCAAAGTAATTAGCATAATTAATTATATAATTTGCATATAAATTCACTGCATAGATATTGTCGACTTTCATATTTTCTTATCGCGCTACGAAGAAGGAAAGAGAGCGCTTCAGCGAGATTCATACTTAGCCTGTGCAGCGCTTGTTATTACCTAATTTTTAATTGCCAGTGAGCCAGTCAGCTTCGTGTTCGTGCAGTTTCGTGCTTGCTTTTCTTCTTCTTCTTAGCCTTATTCTGCTTTATGTAGCTCATATACATACTTACTAAACATTAAACATGAAAAGCACTCGAAAATGAGCTTTTAAATTGACTGCTTTTAGGTATTTAGCACGCGGCAAGTAGTCGATCGCTTCACACTCGTACGCAGTCACGTGAAAAACGTTAGTCACTAAATTGCTTGTAACAGTTACTTTTATTCACACATATTTTATGTACATTTCCTTTCTTTTGTTCCCATTACTGTCATTTATTTTGCTCACAAAATTAGGCACACAAGTTCTAGATTTTAAAATTTCGCGTGCTCGCTTTCGCATTTCTTTTACCACGTGCACGCGCCCATTCATGCATATATACATACATAGTACGCACAAGCGTATTCACAGTTACTATTACAGCTAGTTGCCATGCCAGCCTTTACTGTGAGGTGGTTGCGTATACGTCCAGCTGTACCTGACAGCCGTTGGATGTAATGTGAAAATGTTAATTAGCCACTTTGCGTGTTGTGTGCACTATTTTGTTGTTTTTGTATGCCAAATACTCATTGCGCTAATTTTGATGGTGTGTTTTTTTATATAAGTAAATAATGTGTAGCTACAGCGCGCACTCGCTGTACGCACGGAATTTAATTTACTGCAGGTAAATACAATTTGGTTGGAGATTTGTATTTAATAGCATATATTTTACTTAAGTTGGCTGATATTGGAGTCCTACCTTTTCCAACCCAACCTTTTCCTTATTTCAAATGTTGACTATTACTTCTATAAGACACACGCCGTGGTCGAGTGGTTAAACGTTTTTGGGCTTTTCTTAACAAAATTTGTTAGGATTTTTTTCTCTTGGTGGGTTGGTAGCTTAAAAGGAATTTCGGTAGATTTTAATCACACCTAGGTGAATATATCACAAATGTTCTTCAAAAATTTATAATTTCCAAATATGTAATTTTTAATATTACGATTATGTGCTGGAAATGTTCACAGGTAATATATAAGTACTCGTGTATTTAACTTCCAGTAAAAGCTGACGCAGTATTTTATTTAAATTTTTTTGCAAAAGGCACAAGTAAGACTTCCTTCTCCATACTACAGTCAAACTTCCCTATAGTGAACTTCTGAATAACGAAGACTTCTCTATTCCAAATAGACGAATTTCTCAACAAAATGTTTCTCTATGCGCCTGTATGGAGTTTTTTTTTACCAAGGAAAGTGTACTGTGTTCAAATTTGGGAAATGACAACTATAATTGATAATTGCTATCGAAAATGTGTCATCGCCAACATTTTTGGCGGCGTCTATTGCCTTACTTTTATGTGCCGCAATGTGTATAATAATATACTGTATATGTAGCATATCTATACTCAAGACTTCAGCTTCGAAATATGCTGGTCGAAACCGGTAGTCGTTAATACGACCAAAAAATAGATCATCGCTGCCTTGGTAATTCATATTTTTGGGTTTCCAATAAAAAAGTTTTCCGTGATTTTATAAGTCCAGGATGAGTTGAAGTTTGAAGGTAATTTAGAGATTAAAAAAGGCACTTCCGAGAAAAAGGTTTCAAATAAAAGTTACATATTTTTGTCCACAAATTCCGAATCTGTAGTAAAACATGTATGTCCCATTTAAAAGGATGGACTTCCGGTTTGTTTAACCCACTTTCGGTCGAAACCGACAAGTTTTGACTACTTTTTTTTTCTATTTAACTTTAATTATTTTGTACAAGCTTTTATTAAGTTTCACCTGTCTGTAATCAAATCTTGCAATCAATTTTTAAACAACTTCCCGATGAGCTAGAGACTCAATCCGCTAGGTGGCGCAGGTGTCGAAGCATTGTATTTATGGAATGTATATTACTTACATGAAAAGGAATATCTTTACAAAAAATTTGCCCGATAGGTGGCGCAGGAGTCGAGATATTTTAAATACCCGTATTTATGGTCCGATTGGGTTCATATTTGGAATGTTTATTACTTAAATGGAAAGAAATTAATCCACAAAAGATTTAGCCCTTAGGTGGTGAGGGGTCGATATAATTTAACTTTTAGTTGTCTTTTATTAACAACTAATAAAAGCTTGTCTTGAAAAAAGTTATTTAAATTACTTGTATTTGTTTATAAAAATATTCATAGTTCATTCTATAACAAATTTAAAAAAAAATTCGAAAAAAACTTCATCAAAATTTCACACTTTTTACTTTTAGAAAATTTTTGGGCGTGCAGTTTCATAGCCCATTCACTTCTAGTAAAGTAAAGTGCAAGTTTTTGGTGTCTTTGGTTTTTGTTTACAGTGTCACTCATTTTCTTCCATAAGATAGTTCGTAAACAACATATTTTATATGAAGAAAAATGCACAATAAAAATTAAATAATAAAAAAATAAATAGCGTCGAATAGTTATGATAAGCTCCTTAGTATTTAAGGCGAACTCTTGCTAGTCCACAGATTTATTTGCTATCGAATATTCTCTATAATTGAGGTATGCCCCAAGGTCTTCACTCTCCACAAACCCGACCCTTTGAGTCTAACTGCTGAGTAGGTACATACATCGGGACTTCCTTCAAGTACAAATAAATGGGAATCATATTGAGAATAACATTCATAGCTTCTGAAAAATTGTATTTTAATGAAAAATGGTACCAGCTACCTGAGTTGTCATCTCTACAAGTTTCAGTAAGACTTCGCAGACACATGTCAGCGTAAGAGCTGAAAGTAAACATTTATTTTGGTAGCCCAGAGCCTAAAGGGATCTTCACTGCAGCTGCTTTTTGAAGTTTGTTGAAGACGCTAAATAAAGATTTCAGCCTAACGAGACTTAGAAACCCTTACATACGAAGTTGCAAAGTTTATAAGCCTATGAAGACCTGTTGGATAACAATCGAACTTCTTAGGTCTTAATAGCTTTTTTATACCCATTCTACAGTCAATAGAACTGAAAGTAAAACTGAAATTGTTGCAATACCGAAATCAAACTTTAATTTATTTTTACTTGACTCGGGCTATGACACAATTCTGGCGAAAATAATTTAAACTGCAAATTTGTTAAACTTAACTGCAACATTTTATTGCGAAAATTTTCCTCAACACGCCATACAGCCATTATCAGTTGAACTCTCACATCGCAGTTATATACATAAGTACATAAACTCTACTGGCGAACACTAACATTTTTAATGAACAAGGAATACTTTTTTCGACAACGAAAACAATGTGCAAACTCATAAAATCCAACCTCCATTTTAACTGCTGACAAGCCACTCTCAATTTTATCCTCACAACTACTATTAACATAATAATATTATTGTTAGCTGCAGGCGAAAAATGCATAAAAGTGTCGCAAAAATGTCACAAAATATAAAAGTACAGCATTCCCAACAACGACAATTCAATTGTTCTCACAGTTATTGCACGGTTGCTGTCACTCAGGATGCTGATAGTTAGTTGGCTTTTTGTTTGTGCTAAGTATTGGCCAGCAGCTGCAGGATGATGAGGCGGTGGAGAGGGCAGAGCAGTAGCAATGACAGCGGGAATTCACGTGCAAATGAGTGAATGCAGAAGCAAATGACTGACTGGGCGAAAAATTCTTGCACTTTGAGCTGGCAATATTACTATTTTAGTAGTTGGTCATTTGCAATGGAAAGCGTTATGTACTTAGATGCTTTGTAGATACTTAAGCATTTAGCATGCTGCTGTGGCAGTCATTTGCTTTTATTTTACGACTTTCACACAAAGGCTGTGTACCAACGAAAAAGGACAAAGAAAATAAACAAAGATAGCGTAACAGTTTTACGACTGCAGCATATCGGTCTGTAAGCCTGTCTGACTGTGTGTATGTGTATGTTAATCATATGCTGGAAACAACCCAAATTGCCAACCCAATCCGACTCGTTCTGGTGAACAATTTGTTCGCTCGTCTTGGGATGAAAAGCACAGTTTGCCTTCGGGTCGCAAAAACGACTTGCTGGCTGCATGCAAAACGATGCTAAAAATGTATACAGTACTACAAAATTAAAAATAACCTTGTTATTTTCTTTATTTTATATTCAAAAATATTTCAATTTAATTCATTTAATTCTTTAATGTTATTCAATATTTTTTCGATGTACATACATATTAATAAAAAATAAAAAATAAGGCTAATATTCACATACATTTATGAATGTAAACATAAATTTTAATACTTTGCATTAGTACTAAACCCCTTGTGAAAAAATAAACACACAGCATATTGACAAGTTTTAACAATTTATTTTTTTTTTAATTTAATTTTAAAATATAGTTGATTCCTTATCAAAAACTTTATAATACAACAATAATACAAAGTTAGGCCACCTAAATATTTTTTTTAGTATTTACAGTTTTTTTCGTATACAATTTTTTTGTTCACTTTTTACACAGTTAACTCTATATTAATAATCATGTACATCAAAAAATAAAACTTCTTACAAAATTTATAAAAAATCAAAAAATCCTACCAAGTTTTTATAAAAAACTCAAATTTTTTAATAAGAATTTTTAGAAAACTTGTGGACGTGCAGTTTTATAGCCCATTTAAAAAACATTTCATACCCACACACTTTCTAAAAAATCTGATAAAAAAATTTGAAATTTTTATTAAAACGTTAAGATTTGCAGAATCTTTAAAAATTTTTAGAAACTTTGAAACTTCAATTGACATTAGTATGGATATAGGGTGAACTGTATTAAAAAAAAAATGAACGAAAAAATTAATTAATTATTTTATTGTGAATATTATATGGCTTCATTTTGTGAGCACAGTGCTATATTAAATGTGCATATTCTGTCAAAATAGAAAATGGTCATACTAAAAACGGTTTACTATGCAGATGAACGACTTACTTATGCTTGTTGGTTGGTTGGTAAGTTGGTAGAAGCGTCGCCTGAGCACATACCTAGGACCCAATTAATGCTTATAGCACCATTTTGATACACTTACTCTGGGATCTTTGATGTTTTATTGCTCTCATGATTCGGTTTCGTCAAACCATTTGGATTTTTCGATGAATCTGTTAAGGCTTCTAATGGTACATTTGGAGATCTCCCTAAGGATCGTTTCTTTACTTCCCACAAGATCACAGCTGCGGCACCGAGGATTGTACGGAAGGCCCATTTAAGCCGCATGTTCGCCAATGGGCCAATGCCGCGTTATCGTGGCTGTTAACTTGACTATATCTTTCCTCGACCACTTTAGAAGTTCTTCTGTCTTTGGTTTGTCATAACGCGGCCATATTTCGTCGCAGTTTTGCAGGTTTGAAGGTTTTTCCAATGTGCATCAGCCATACGTAGGAATTGCAAATGCAGTTGTCTCTTGATAAGTCCGAGTAGACAGTTTATTGTCTCTGCTTCGGGTTCATCAAGAGATGCTCCGGCTTTAGCCAACACGTCAGCCCTCTCATTTCCGTGTATGTTCCTATGGCCGGAAACCCAGATGAGGGAGATGTCTATTAACTCGGCCGTCGAGCTTAACGCACACTTCCAATCTCTGACTGTGGTGGAATTTGTTACCGGAGAGGCAAATGCTACAAGCGCCACCTGGCTATCTGAGAAGATGTATGCTTTTCGCACTACTACGCAGTTCCTCTCTAATTATTTGCAGGCCCTTTCGATTCCTAGTACTTCCGCTTGGAAGATGCTAGCAAAGTTCGGTAGTCGGAACGTGAGAGAGACATTCAATGTTTCGGAAAACACCCCCGCACCCACACCGCAGTCCGTTTTGGACCCGTCAGTATAGACTTCAGTGGAATTCTCCTCGACTATCCTGCCCCTACTCCAATCCCGTCTTATGCTTACTTACATATCTAAAAATATGGGCGTGGAACTGGTCCAACCCAGATCATATATTGGCACTATATCAAGTTATAAAATTAAATACCGGAGACTCTTCAAAACACTTGTAGGTTCGATTCGTGAGAAAAATCGATGCCAGAATGACGTTGAGTTTTGTATTGAAAAAACTACTTCGATTTGACGTCGTTTCGATTTCACCCAGACGACTTCGCCAGACCGAGGTCGAAACGAGTTCGATTCGAAGTCGTCCTCGTTCTGTGGCAAATTGGGAATTGTCAGTTCTCGAATGGCTGCCTTTGTTTATGCCAGAGAAAAAGCAAAGAAACAAAAATCAACAAAGCGATAGCGAAAACTACAATCTCAAACTGTGTTAACACATTCCTCCATTCACCACGCCGCACAATCTGGCCCACTTCGCTTATATGTATATCTCTATCTATGACCTACAAGCCAACACTCACTTGTTACACATCCAGCCTCTTCGCCTAGTCCTCAAATCGGCAATACATTAATCTAGCAGCTTACAATATTCAAGTGCCTCTATTTCACTTTTTATATCTCTGTTGCTAGTTTAGTTTCGTTTCGTTTCGTTTCGCTTCACATTCACATTTACCTGCAGGCTTATTCAAAAGCAACTTCCTTCAGCTCTTCGTCTTATCAGTGTGTGTGTGTGCATGTATGCATGTGCTAGTGAGCAGCACTTGTATGCGTTTGCTTTTGATTGCCTGCGTAGCATAACGCTAATCTTCCGCCTGTGGCTGCTGCTCCTCGCTGCCATTATTGTTGGGGAAATGTCTTCATAATGGCATTTTGTATCTTCACACATCCTGCAGTGGCATTGCAGAGTTGCACTGCACTGCATTGCGTTGTAGCCCAGTAATGTTTTGGAGCGGAAATCACAGCGTTGTGCAAGCGTTGAATTGCGTCGCATTTTTTGCAATTTTGCTATTTTTCTCCGAGTTTTGATTGCCTGAGGTGTTTGATTGGATGCATAGCGTGATTATATTCCGATTTGCTATCATTTGAAATGTTGCAGTATGCGTTTCGTCGTGTAGCCAGCCAAATGGCTCCTTAATGATGAGCTGCATTTATATGTATGTATGTATGTATGTATGTATGTACATTAGGGTGGTCCTTAACCTCAACCCCTACGTCGATACTGCAATAGTCGAAGATATCACATAAATTTTGGTCCCGATTGGAGACGGTTAAGGCGTGTCGCACAGGGGTCAAAATTCAGATTATCGTATGAAGACTACAAACATTTTAATTAATTTGTCTTTCATCTAATACCCAAAATCTATACTACTATAGTCGAAGATATCACATATAAAATTTGGTCTCGACTGGAGACGATTAAGGTAATCTGAACTTTGACCCCTGTGCGACACATCTTAACCGTCTCGAATCGAGACCAAAATTTATATGTGATATCTTCGACCGTAGTATTACCGATTGAAGGGGTGAGAATGAAAGAAAAATTAATTTAATTTTAAGGACCACCCTAATGTACATATAAATATGGCGAACGGATTTCCTTTCGGATCATATAGTGGTATTTATTCTATTTATGGTACATTTCAGCTGTAGTATCTGGAAACTGAGATAGCAAAATCGGGTCTAAAGGGCTTTCGATATATCTCAAGGGCAATGATCCAAAGAAACTGATAGCTCCCTTAAAATTTTCCCCCAAAGATGTGTATTTTCTCCCTCGCTTTGGTCTCTCGTGGTGGACCACTTCTTAGCCAAACTACACTGGTGTCCCTAAACTGCGCTGAAATACTTGCGCCTGACGGTGTTGAGCGTTTTCTTTCATATTACGAAGTTTAAACTCGAATTTTTTGTTGAAAATCCGATCAAAAAGTTTGAAATTTTGATGAAAATTTGCTGAATTCTCCTTATTTTTCTCAAAACTTTGAAGTTTTGATTTACACGGTTTTAGTTGTAGAATGAGCTTTATTTTTATAAAAAATTAACGAAAAAAATTTACGATGAAAAATATTTTAAATATCGTAAAACAAATCATTGCAAAATACTTCAGTGAGGCAATGTACATAGTTACCGGAAAATTCGGCAATACTGACGTAGACGATATGAGCGCAGCTTTTCATTTGTTGTCAAATGATCGTCTCAGCATAAATCCGCAAATATCAAATTTTGTATTGTTCACGAGAAGGTATAAACCGAACCTTTGTTCGTTCAAACATGTAGGGACAGCGCTTGGACTCTCGACTCTCACCTTCCTGCACTCGATCAATTCGAGGTGAGAACATCAATAAGGCGGTTTAAAACAACAAAGCCCCCGGAGCCGACGATATGCCATACCGGCTAAGCTGTTAAAGAGCTGGTCGCGCACTTTATACTACAAGCTGTTAAGAAGAATTTGGGCTGATGAAAACATACCCGGAGATTGGAGTCTCAATGTGGTTGCGCCATCCACAACAAGGGAGGTCACCCCGTTTGCGCCAATTATCGTGGAAAAAGTCTTCTTAATATTGCTTAAAGATTCCTGTCGACGGCTCAGCAAAAGCGAAACAAGGCAACACATAACAAGTCTTTGCGTATTGGAACGTGTGTCATTGTCGGCAGTTATAACTTTGAAGTAGTGAAGGTTTTGCTTACCTAGGATGCAGCAAACACACTACCAACAATGTCAGACTGAAGATCAAGCGAAGCATTGTTAAGCGCATAAAAATTTAATGATTGCGCTGGCTTGGGCACGTTGTACGTATGGATAATGACGCACTAATTAAAAGATACTTCGACTCAGCATTCATGGATGGGTTAAGGAAGCAAGGGCGCTAACGAACGAAATGAAAGGACCAAGTGCATAAGGCCCTGCATATACGCAAATCCGCAAAGAAGAGAGGGAATTGGCGACGTTTTTTGGTCTTGGCCCAAACCGACAAATGGTTGTAATGCCAAATAAGAAGAAGTTCTAACACTTAAGTATGAAAAAGAAAACCTAATACGTTTCTGTCGTAAAGCAGTAGCTTCTTAGAGGGTATACTGTCTGTATATTTATCTATGTATGTTGGTGTTATATGTACATACATAAGTGAATCCCCTCAAGCGCCCCTATGTGTCTGCCTAAAAGTGATCGCTTTCGACTCATCGGAGTTTATATCCAAGCTGCTAATGACATTTTCAATCTTTTTCTTCGTCTTGTGCTAGAGTTCAACGTGGTAAACAACCTAACTTACACAAAATGAATAATACTTATTTCCACCCCGTACAGCACTAAGAATTCCGATGAAATTTTGGTAAAGGAGTGTTAAGGCCAAATCACACGATTGGTGCATTTGTAAAGATTTGTACATTTTGGCAGTCACAGAGTGGTCTTGTCTAGAAATTTGATGAGTTCAGCTCAATAAAACAATTGCCAAATACCACTCTGTAACTGTCAAAATGTACAAATAAACGCATCAATCGTGTGATTTTACCTTTAATGTTCACTTCACGGCTTACGATCTTTAAACGGTCATAATGCTCCCATCTGCCTCATTCGTTTCCAATTGACTTAAACTTAATTATACGTCACAAATTGTCAGCGAATTAATTTAACGCCAAAATTTACAGCCAAAGCAAATAGCTAATTAATTTTCAAAGTTGTACGTGCAAAATTCGCACTGCATGTTTCCTAAGAGCGCTGAGCATTAAAAATTATCAAGCTGATTGGTGATAAATAATACGCGAATTCCTGCGTAGTTGAGCGCGAATTTAGTGTCGCCAATAATAGCAAAAGCAGACTACCTTTATGTGAGGAAAGGAGTTGAATTAAAGCGGTTAACTGTACCTTTATGCGAGCGTAAAGAGTTTGATTTAAAGCCAGTAATCGCCCTGCCGAATACAGTTTTAACTTTGTGCATATGAAAGTCAACAATTACAAATGGCTAGAAAGGATGTACGCTGCTGTTAATGTTATTACTGTGATTAACACAAAAGGCAAATAAAATCAAAAGACCGCAGATAGAGCTAGAAGAAGTGTGAGATGGCCACTTGAAAATTTCATTACTTTAAAGCCGATTAAGCATTTCCCTCGCTCACTCATTCATTTGCTACTTAGCTTTTATTTCCCTTCGTATGCTCGGATGCACTTCCTGGCATTTTGATTGTATTTTCTGCAGCTAATCTGCAGCAAGTGAGGAGTGAAATTGTAGATAGGTATGCAAAATAGATTACAGATCTACACAAAAAGCTGTAAGCATCAAAACTTTTTGCGGTTGGCTGCTAGCTTTGAACATTTGGCATTGTGATGCATTGGAGAGTGGTCAGAGAAGTTGTATATTTTTCAACAGAACAACACAAAATAGCAGAAACAGTTTAGGTAGCCTTAAAGTAGTAAAACTAATAAAATGGAGCGAGCATATAAATAGCTTTTCTGATGCAAGTTGTAAGCTCCATTTGTACACACACATTTTACTACTATAAAAAAACGCTAATCAGTTGGAAATTGAATTCTGCTGAAAGGGGAGATTTTATTAAATTTAGCTTGGTTTGATTTTTGCACTCGTTCAATCACTCACTCCGACTTTGATGTGGCAAAGCAGCTGATCATATGGGTAAGTAATGCATACACACTCATGGGTAAAGGGTGTATCGAACGGAGTGTAACTTAAAGACAAAATCGCTTGTAATTTCGATAGTTTTCATGCATTACTAAATAAAATTTGCATTTTCATATTTTAGTGTGACCCGCTTAGACATTTAATGCGCATAATTAACCCACACTTTTGATACTATAACTTTTTTCAATACATCTGAAGAAATTTAATGTCTTTGCTTACCCAACTCAGTTAACTGTCTATGCCTGTTCATGTTCCAAATACTATTTTCCTAAGGCGTTTTACTCCGTTATTTACTTTCAGAAAAATGCCAAAATAAAGAAAATGTCTTGCACGAGTCTCTTAGTGGGACGAAACAAACTCATAAGTCATCTTTAACAGTGGTACAACAACCTCATACCCAGCGCCGTCTATGTCAATTCTTTTTTGTACAAATATGTATTTTAATGTAGCTAACATATGTTCTACATATGTGGAAAATCGAATTTTAAAATACGAATTTCCGAAACATCTCGACTCCAGCGCCCTTTACTATGAGTAATACTAATCCAGGTTAAATTTCTTAGAAGCAATTTGTTTCTTTCCCTCCCTTAATAATTGAACCGAGTGCGTTTTATGCAACATAAAAAGTCGAGAATGTTCGCCGAGTTCAGGCGTGTTGTGCGTGTTGGCCAGGGCGGGACAATGGCGGAGATAATGTTTGATGCTCTCCACCTCTTTCTCGTCTCTGCAACTGCAAAGTCGGGGTAATCACCGTGTGTGCCCATCAGGCAGTGCCCGGTGATTACCCCGACTACTAATCTGAGAGAAGAGCCATGGATTGCTTTACATCAATCTTTGGCCAGATTTGCTTGGTATATGGCAGATTGTTTCCAAAGCCTTCCTGGTATTTACCTCCTCGATAATTTTGGTCTTTAGTCTGCGTTTGCAGGAAGTTATAGGTAGGCCCGCATTTTGAGCAGAATTGACTTCAGATATTTCCGTCCCCTTCCTTGCCAGCTCGTCGGCTATGCATAAAAAGTATTTGAATTACAAACACAAAATACGATTTACTTACTTTTCGTGGAAAAATGACACTGAAGTTGGCACAACGCCGAAACCGGTTTGTCTCCAAGTTGAAAAGGGATGACGGAAACTCGTTCCAAAACAAATCAACTTCCCACCCTGTCGGAAAAATCAACCAGCACACAAATACAAAATACTTGTACGAAAAGTATTTAAATACAAAATGCAAAATACGTATTTTGAAAATACAAATACATTTGAAAATACTTTTTAAATCACATGTACATACATATACACCCCGTGTCAAAATTATAAGCGTACCACATATTGACATATTAACAATTACTTTTTTGTTATTTAATCCTTTTTTTATTTATTTTTATAAAAATATAGTTTATTATTTAACAAGACCCGTATAAATCCAAGTTTTAAACTTTGTGCAATATGTAAAAAAACTCAACAAACTTTCGTAGAAATTTCAAACTTTTTAATAAGATTTCTTAGAAAGATTTTGAATGAGCAATTTTGTAGCCCTTCAATGTTTTAAAATACAAAATACTTTTTAAAAATTACTGTA
>JAPVRG010276564.1:0-11069 GCA_029783565.1 Rhagoletis cerasi
ACTTACCCTTCCTCTTCAGCCATTATGAAAAATTTGAGCATCAACAAAATTATAGATGCGCCCTATGCTCAATGAATGCGCATCTAAAACGCATAAAATTTTATCGGAACTCGATGCTTTGCATATCGTAAACAGTTTGCTGTTTAGGAACTCTATACTTCGTACTAATGTAAAGCAACATGCAACTTGGAACTCAGCCATACGCTTTAAAACTTTCGGGGACTTTTCAAATAGAGCACGGGCCTTGCCCAGTCGTTAAGTGCGGCGCGGGTGTGTTATTGAACACTACCGTGAGGCGACGAGTAGCACTCCAGCGGAGCACCAGAGCTCCACGTAGCAGCGGTATCCAGCGGAGCGCTAGGGCTCCGCCCCACGCAGACAGCAAGCAGCCGTTCTTGCACTATCAAGGTGCTGACCTACCCAGCGGTAAGCGGGTAGCACGACAGAGCACCAATCATTTTATTGCGTAATTTAAAGCCACCAATGTTATGTAATGGGACTCGATTGCAAATAAAGAAATTAAATACTAGAGTTGGGCTTTCTAGTTCATTTCAAAGATTTAGTTAGAGAGTGTGTAAGGGCCAATTTCTGATGTAAAAGTTGAACGGCACTTAAGTTTAATTATGGAACGTTATTTAAATGCCATTTGGCTTTCGTTGATTTTCAGACCACTTTCATTTAAGGCTGGCCGTGTCACTTGCGAAGCGAAAAAATTTGGCGAAGCGAAGGGTTTGGCGAACGCATCTAAAATTTGCATTGTGAGTTGCGAATGAACTTTTTCGCCGAACATGTGTCGTTGCCAGTGTTGCCGCGAGGTTGAAAAAAAAAGTATCAGTTGCCAACTAGAAAAAGTATCAAAAGCAAACACAACCGTTATTTTTTAATTTTTATTTGAAAAACAAATAGTAAATTAATTTTGTAATTAGATTCATAGTTATAGCAAACTATAACTGGTGGCAAAAATAATAGAAACGAATTATTTTGACCAGTTTAGGCTATATTTCTTTTTTTAATATAACGTTTAATATCTTATATAAATTCGCATATCAAACTTTGTACAAAAATTATAAAAATTCAACAAATTCCCCAAAAATAAAAACTTTTTATTTAGAATTTTTAGAAAATTTTTAGTTTTGTAGCCCATTAAAATTTAGTAGGAGCAAGTTTCAATCGGCTAAGAATTCACGTTTATTTTTAATGGTTGATTTGTATTTGGCTGTCAATTTAACATTATTTTAACTTTGTTGAGCTCAAGGCCGGGTTGAAAAAAAACACTCAAAATACTTTTTTGTTGTGTTTAATTTGTCAATATATTAATTAATCTGAGACCCCTGTTATACATTTGTTCTCATGTTTCGTTTTGATTTTTTAGAATTTTTTTCGCATTTGCTTTCATATAACGAATAAACACAATTTATTTTTCTATGGAAGAAACCCGCAACAACTTCAGCGAGAAAAATTCAAAAAAATCAACGGTAAATTTAAGCCACTTGAAACTTGCACAATATTTTACTAAAATTGAATGGGCATAAAACTGTGTACTCAAATATATTCTAACACTTCTGAGAAAAAAATATGAAACTTATATGAAAATATGTTGCATTTTTATGCTTCTACAAAGTTTTAAACTAGGGTTTATACGGTTTTGTTAGAGAATGAGCTTTGTTTTAATTCAAAAGTTTTAAAAATAAATAAATAAACATAAGTGGCAAAAAATATCATTTTGAGGTTGCTTGCTATAGATATGACCGACACTGTATATAGTCAGCAGAAGCTGCATATTTTTTCTACTATGAGTACAACTAGGAAATTTTATTTCGATTGAACTATTTATTTTTTATTGAATAAGAAAGACTATGGAACAAAGTATTGTAAGTGAATCCTTGAATGCTTGGTTTGTAATTTAATTTATTTATTAAAAACATTTTTTTAATGAAAGGACTATAGATACATATAAAATTTTAAGATTTAAATAGATAATAAGAAAAAAGTTATTTTCCATTAACTAGTAATATTCATAGTTTTCAAAAATTAATTTCTATCAGCGAAATGTATCAAAATGGGACATTTGTGAACAAAAAAGTATCAAAGTATCAAATCACAAAATTTAGAAAAAAAAAGTATCAAAAATGATACAATTGTATCAAAACGGCAACGCTGGTGGTGAAGAATCCACAGCTCGAAGCTTCTTGGAATTCCGGAGTGCCCTTAAGCTTTGCCTGCTGTATCTATGGGCACAACGTTTGTCAGGGTATTAGGTTAAATAAAATTTCGCCAAAGGATTTCATAACATAGTTTAAACCCCATACCCAATCTAACCACCTTCGTATGGGGTTTGCCGAACAGTTAACTCAATTATTTCATTGTGGAAATAATATTCCCCTCAATCCAAAATGAAGCAAATAAAAGTTGGTAATTGCTGGTTGAAACAGTTAAGAGAAGCATACAGCAACAATTTCCGCCAGCAAAACTGTAATGAAATCAAATCAACTAAAGCGAAATTAAAACGTAGTAAAACTTAGTATGCACATATGTACATATGCACAAACAAATACATATGTAGATACATGTACGTACGGTGCATGTGCCAGTGCGGAGTGCTATCGTTTAAAATATTGTATTCTGTGCCACAAATCAGAGTAATGAAAATATAATAAACTTTACAATACGTAGATACAAACAACCTGCTTTTAATTGGCACGCGTTTGTGCGAACGTTTGTACGCGGATGCTTTTCAGTTTTACAATAAAACGTTTTTGTTTTGAAAAGTTTTCTTTTTTTCCAATTTTTTTTTCTACTCTTTTCATTTCATTATACATAGTTGCACATTTTTGTTCTCATTGTATTTTGATATGAATTTTTCAACGCTCGTAAATCATTTCACCGCATTGTAGAAATGAAATGTACTACAAAAACAACAAATACGCACAGCTGCAGTAATAACAAAAAACGGGAAACAACAGCAAAGCTAGCACTCCATGCATATCGTACATTGTGTGTGTGTGTAACTTTGCTCGCGCAACTTTTGCAGCTTTTGTAAATTAGCTTTTAGAATAGAAAATTTAATTTCCAGCACAAGTTACGAATGCGCGCGCACACACACACTGTCAAGAGCACATCGGAAAAAACAAACAAACAACAATGGCCGCCAACAAAAACAGCAACAAACAGTGCTTGCCAGAGACTAAGCAAGAATTAAAAACTATATATATGTTCATGTATATGTATTTACATATATCGGAGAAAAAAGTCAGCGAAAAGTGAACCCTGTACTCAAATAGAAAATTGGAAAAATGTGGCTGTCGGTGTCGCGCTGGTCGCTGCTTTTCTTTTTCTCCACTGCCGCCACTGTTGTTGCTATTGTTGGTTTCGCTTGTTGTAACTTGCTGTAACAGCAGTGGCTTTCATGAAACTCAACAACAATTACAACAATTACCACAACAACATCCCCAACAAAAAAGTAATTTAAATTTTTTCTCGCCGCGCGCATTGAACAAAATTCCTCAGATGCCTTAGAATGCGTTTGGCGGTTGCGCGCTGCTCTGTAGTATCTACCCTGGCAGTCGAGACGTTGAGGCTGTGCAGCAAGTTGAAGAACACTTGCGCTAAAAAGTTTGATGACAGCAACAACAGCAATGAAGCACAGCGGCAGGAGTGATTAGAACAGCAACTAGGCGGCGACAGAGGGGGAGGCGGTAGGCGACATTATAATGGATAGCGCGCGCACACACCCACACACACACACACACTAACAAACACCAATGCCATTGCCCGCCTCCGCGAGCATGCTGAACACATTATGGCGGGTGGTATGTACGTATTTGTTTTTGTTGGCGCTAGCGCGAACGCTAATGGCAATAGAAGCGCGATATCAGCCTTACACAAGCGTTGCGATGGACAAATGAACGAAAAAGCGAGTAAGCGAGCAGGCGGACTGTTAGTAGAGCAGCTACATATAGTTAGTTACAAACAGACAGACAAATAGGCAAACGGACGGACGGACGGACGGCCAGACAGACAAGCGAACAAAGATGGGTGACGAGTGTATGAGACGGTACTGGAAGAGATATGTTAGTATGTAGGTATGTTAGTACATAAACTATTGTATGTATAGTATGCTCCAATGCTACACAATCAGCTACGGCGCTGATGATTGCCACGACTGTCATTGCCACCATTACAACACAAACGCAAACGCAAAGCTTAGTAAAACAGCAACAGCAAAGTGTCGCCCGTGACGCTGCCATTGCTATGTACATATGTATGCATATACATATTTAGCTGACACTAGTTGGGTGACGGCATTAATGGTGTTGCTAAAGGGGGGCAGCGCTTGGCTTGAACGTTTGCTGGGACATGCGGACGGGCGATAGTGATAAATCATTTCAACTGTCACTTTCGAAATACAATTTTATCTAAACAGCAGCTTGGTTGCCTGTGAGTCGATTTTGCTTTTTTCTTGCTTTAATTTTTTTTCAATGCTGTTGTTGGTGTTGGAAAATGTTGTTGGCACTTTAGAAAATATCCGTTTATTTTTCTATGTTACTGTGTGGCTGGCAAAAGCGATTTGTCGCAGCAGCGGATGGATGGACTTGCAGAACGTAACGGGTGAAATGTATGTATGTACGCGTTCTTATCACAATGACAATTACAACAAAAATAACAACAATTAACAGCACTAAAAGCAATCAATGAAGTGAGCAACAATAATAACAACAACAGTAGAACTCGAATGCAAGAGGTCTTCATTAGATCAAGAAAATTGCGCGAAAGAGCTTTTAGAGTAGATTCCACGAAAATTGTGCGTGTTTGTACCTATAACATTTTAGTTGAGGAGAAAAATAATTTTTAATGCAGTTTTTTTGATAAGAAATATTTTACTAGGTAATCGGATAAAGTCCATACATATAACCGCTCAATTGGAGTGTGGGTATTGAATTTTTGAACTGAGCGCATCTGTGAGAACCAGTTCCTTCAGAAAACTAGTTTCAAATTCCATAATAGTTAAGAATAGAGAGTAGAAGTTGAATTCGATGGTTAACTGATGTTGACAAGAAATAGTAAATGCAACTGTGGACGAGTTTAAGTGTAGTAGACTTTGTCTCGCCGAGAAAAAGCCGGAATTCCCTCTCCACGAAGAGACCAATGGGTTGCATATAAGAACGCATTGGCGCACCCAAGATGGGTGTGGAGAGTTTGGGGTTAAACCCCCCGTAAAATTTTTGAAATAGACAGTAAAGTCAAAATAATAACTTGGCGTTATAGTTCATCAAATATTTTTAAATTTAATTTGAAAGTAAACCATCGACAATTTTATGGAAATGTCATAATTATTTTTGACATTATTCCCATCAGCTTCTTTTTATGAACACGAGGTACTTCTGCCTTTGATCAGCACTAATTTTAAGGAATATTTTCAATTAATGTTTTTTTTCAACGATGTAAAGTACAACCATGCCAGCATATTTTAAGCTAAGGTTCTGGGCATATGTGAAGCCTGTAGGGTACTAAATAATAAATCTAACAGAAAAGAAAGAACAGTGATTTACTCAGATAGTCGGGAAGCATTCTTAGCTATATCATATACTGAAACCAAGTCTAGTCAAAGAATGCAAGATAGAGCAACGCCCGGCGGCTCAGTCAATATCGATCTCTCTGGCCTGGGTTCCGGCCACAGGAACATAGAAGGCAATGTCGGAGAATACGAATTGGACAAGGCGGGAGCTTGTTTGGATGAATCTAATGCGGTGGTATTCGGCTATCCCCTCAGACAAATACAAAAAGAAATACACTTGCGCCTTCGGGAACTAGCAAGAGGGAGATGGTAAGAGATCTTAACTTGTCAGATAGCACGATAGCTTTGGCCTGACTTTATCAGGGAAAGAACTACAAAAGCTGCTGAGTAGGTCAAGCGTAGAAGAATTTAGGATTGCAGTGACTATCAATGTTCATTGGCCGCTAGGAAAGCATGCTTGTAGAATAGGACTTGGATACAACAGAGTATGCCGCAGTATTCCATTTCCTGTGCGAATGCTCAGATCTGACTTCTTTAAGGCATACAACTTTCGGAAAGCACATAATGAATCCTTAATGACAAACAACTAAATGCTCAAAGTGTTTGTATGCATATTTAACCAGACCAAGTTGGTTGAAGCCAATACACAATTATTCTACTCATCCTAACTGGCTCCTGGGTTGAAGTCTAGACGGCACCACAACCTACCAACCAGCCAGCATCCTCATATGTTTTTGCTTTTGTACCGACCGCCATTGCTGTTATGACATATCGCAAGCATTTCTAATATTCTCAAAAACTTAATTAGCTGCACAGGAATAAGTACATCGGCCTGATCACATTTTAGATCATCATTCCGATATTCTACTGTTAAAGGCAGCTGGTCCACCTCGCAAAATTATGATGAACTCATTACTTTTATGAGCATGACACGTGTCAAATCAAAATACGCATGCCTCAGATAGTTGTTACATATGAATATATGTATGCAGGTTCATAGAGGTCGATACATGTTATTGTAATCAAGAAAACAATAAAAATTAACGAAAGCAGAGGAGATTCATTCTTTGTTACGTATGTGTTCACAAACATGTGTATATTTCTCATGAGCACGAGTCCCTAGCCGGTGATTCATCACAATTGAAGCGACAAAAATTTTGAAAGCGATATTTTGTGATGACAACACAAAATCGAGCGAAGCCAGCTCACACGCCATCCACAGACTGTTGCTCACTTTTCGTATAAAAAAATGTTTTTTTCGGAATGTTTCACAATCGAAGGTTTACATTTCTTTGATGCTTTTACAACGAAAACGCTTCCTTTTGCTTCTCAACATTTCGTACCTAAGCTTTGTTGCTTAAGCATATCATTTTACAACAGCCAACAACACACAGCAACAACACATGGCGATCGACCAAGGCGACATCAGAATCAGAGATCGTGCGCAGATCAACACAGCAATGGCTCGTAATTTTTGTGTAAATTCTTTTTAAATTTATTTTGTGGATTTTTAACATGTTTATATGTGTGCATGTATGTAAATATATGAATGCAGAAACTTTTATAAAAGTTCAAAAATGATATCTCAGAAAAATTACCCAAAAAGCAAAAAAAAAAAAACTTGAGATAAATGAAATAAAATTCGCAGACAGCAGAAAAGTCAGTGACACTGAACAGCAAGCTACATACATGTATGGATAGTTGTGGTCACAGCAGCATCAGCAAAAGACTGCTAGCGGGTGAAGAGGTTGGCTAGGCGGCTGGCAGGTAACACCAAACAACAGTGACACCGACAGCATCATCAACAAGCACCCATCAGTTGGTTGCTGATGTCGCCCGATGTCTGACCGACCGATGTCTTCAGCTGCTAGCCGTAATTCCTTCTCCTACGCGCACCAACTGCAAGCGATTTAAGTTGAACTGTGCTTTTCTGCATTCCCACACAGCGTGTTTCCTTCTCGCGTTCAGACAAAAGCATGCATACATATGTTCAGGCGTACAAAAGTACATATTTATACTTTTTTTCTCTTTTATTTAAGTAATTTATTTATTGTGCTTTTTTATAAAAAAATTTTTTATACTTTATTGTTTCTTGTTGTTTCTTTATAGCCTGCAATTTTACATTGCTGCTTTTTCTGATTTTAATATTTTCATTTGAGATCTTGTATTACTGCACCATCGCTTGCCTTTTTGGTGCACTCCCTCTACTTACATATGTATGTGGACTTACTAGGTGGTTCTTTGTGTTGCCTCTTCCAACCAGCGCCATAATATAAACGTAAAGAGGCAATTTAAGCTGAAGATGACAGTTACGAAATGCGTGCGAGAAAATTCTTTTATGTTTGCGTAGGTGTTAAGTATCTGTGTATGTATATATGTACATAAGTATCCTGTAGTCAAATATACTAGTTATAAACTACCTCACAACGACTATGAATCCCAAGCCAAACTAGTCAGCCAACTATCTTTTTCCAAACAAGCAACTGGTATTTTTAACATGGGGATGTCCTAGGAGATGGCAATTGTCAGATTTGGATCAAAAATATACCAGTTTCATATTAGTTAAAAATAGCACCTGAAACCAAGATCTAGGAATAGCGTGTACATTGCTGATTGGTAGACTTCCGAAATTCATGACGTACATATTAAAATAAATCAATGTGCAGTATTTTTTACGTAATTTGAGAAATTTTCTCATAATTTTCGTGTATGCATTTAGATTTTTTTCATCAATATGGGAAAATACCAGAGTTGAGAGTAGTGCACTAAATTTTTAGTGAACTGAGCATTTTACTAGCACTAAATATGTTGGAAAAAAATTGATTTTTCACTATTTATCACCAACTTAGTGATAGTGGAAAATTTCTTCACTACCACTAAATACATTATATGCCGCATATATGTATGTAAATGGTTTACATCATAACTTAAGATCCCCCATTTAAATCCAAGTACGAACTGTGTACGAAAATTAGGAAAAATCTCATCAAAATTTAATATAACAATGTGCAAATTTCAAATGTCTAGCCTGAAGAATTTTTTTTGCACTATTCTACTATTAATTTTAGTCAATTTTTTTTCATTTCACTATCACTATTGTATATTAAGGCTGATATTTTGCAATGCACCACTAAACACAAATAGTAGTTATTAAAAAATGTACACTATCACTAACTATTAGTGGAAAGTGAAAATTTAGTGCACTACCCCCAACTTTTAGCCATATGGCTAAGTATAGTAAAAAGCTATTGAAATATCTTGTTTTTTGTTAAAAGTAAGTTTACATACTACGAGGGTATTTTGAAGTCCCAAAAATCTTTTCGAAACAGCGAAAGTCGGCTGAAGATAAGAAACCCCTTTCAAAAATGCTTATAAATGGAATTTAAAATTGTATGAGAGGCCTTTGGGACTTATGTATTTATATTAATATCTCATGGAAATATTAAAAGTATTTAAATTTTATTTAATTACTCTTCAAGTCGAATTATATATTGCACTAGAAAAGATACAAATTAACTAAAGAAACGGAACATATTTTCAGTCACTTTATTTTATATATGTACCCTGCAGTAAAAAGTCAAACCAGCCAGAAAAATACCAGTTCATGAACTGGTATAAGCTAAAGCGGTGACCTACCAGTTCGACTGTTTCGAATAACTTTTGCGATAAGCGAAATCTGCCTTTTGAATTTTCAAAGCCAATACTAAACCACATTCAATTACTTTTCTCACAAATTAACAGTCTTTTTATATATCTCAAACGATTCGTCTGAAGACGTTATTGTCTCTGCTCGCAATTATGTAACTCTACTGTCTGTTTTCGACGTGCCTTTATGTCAATTACGTTCTAATCACCTCGATTACGTTAAAACTGCCGAGAATTATGTTTCCGAACTAATTTTTGAAGCATTTTAATCGTAATTGAATACTTTAACACCATAAAAGTTAAATGAAATTTAAATCAAGACATTCTTAAGCAAAAAAACAACCTAATGCTCATTAAATAATTTAGGCGTACCGTTAACTTCTTCATTTCTAAGCGAAATTAGTATGGAACCACCATTGGGGTACCACCATTCCGACAAAAGAAGAATAATCGAAAACGGTTCCCGTGCTGCAAAGTTATCCGGTAAAACACATAAAAAATATTCACCGAATTGATAATCTCCTCCTTTTTTTGAAGTCGGTTAAACACAGGACCGCGTGAACAGTTTTCAATAATTCTTTTCTTATCGGAGGGGTGGTACCCCAAGGGTGGTCCCGCAGTAATTTGGGTTTGTTCCGATCATTGAATCATGAAGAAATTAACGTTACTCCTAAATTATTATAATTATGAAGTTGTTTTGTTTTGCTTATTTTATCATGAATAAATTAACGGTTCTATTAAATTTTTATATTGTAAGAATTTAGGTCGGTTTTATTTTTTGCTTAACTAAACATTTTTTTGGGTGTGGCATGGAAAAAGTATGGAAGACGAACTAGTTGAGCTAACCGGTGGAATTCTAGTTCGCAACTACATAGTCAGCCTTATGATGACTTTCGCTTATGTGTGTTCTCTGCAGGCGGATGGAAAGTTTTCGGGCGAAATTCACAGTATGCCTGAGAAGCTTTCTCTGCAGGGTACATCCATATGCATGTATACACACATGTATGTATATCTGCACCAGAATTATTGCATGAGCAATAGATATATTTTTAATGGCTGAAAATTTACACTCAGCCAGGAGAACAAATGCGAATACAAATACTAATAACACGAATACATTAGTGAAGTGATATCGACAAATATATCGGCATTCAAATCGATAAACATATCTAAACCATATGAAAAAAGAAGGTAAATCGACAATTTTAGTCTAAGTTTATCTATATTAATATCGATTATTTTGTATTTATCGATAGTGTTTAAGTTTGTGTGTAGTTTTGAAAAAATACAAAATAATAAAAGTGGTGCCAGAGTCTGAGCACTCGAGCTTTTCCTAGCTTTTCCAGTGGTAATCTCACATTGACGGTGAAAAAATGACATAAGAGTTGACAGCAGACTTAGACCCTCAGTCAGGCCCGTCGTGATACCACCCAAGATCTAGACACCCCCTCCTTCCTACGTAAACCAACTTGTAAAATTTACGAATTTACGTAACCGTCTTATACATATTTATTACCGCTGAATAGTTTAGGTACCCAAAGGTTTCACCACCCATTAACTTCGGTCTCATCCTCCAAAGTTAGGGGCATTCAAAAAATAAGTGCCTTACGGATTAAAGCTATACTTAGTTTTTGCAGCTCCTGCTGAAGCCACTATAAGGCTCACCATACAAATCGTGTGCCCTGTGAAACGGACCTAAGGCCATGAAAGCTTCTAAGGAGCTCACGCGACATTTTTTAAACCCCTTCTTTACGCATAGGTTTTTTTTTATAATTTACGTTAGAACGAATTTCCGTTAGCCCTTGTCAAGTTTGGTTTGGAGACAAACCGGTCTCGGCGTTGTGCCATCTTCGTTCTGAATCGGCTTCTGAGAAGAAGATTTATTGTATGTATACATATTGAGCTCGCA
>JAPVRG010276568.1:10036-24271 GCA_029783565.1 Rhagoletis cerasi
CAATGGCAAACCTCCGAGGGTACTTCTGCCATGAAAAAGCTTCTCACAAAAATACAATCGCCGTTCGGAGTCGGCGTTAAACTGTAGGTCCCTCCCCTGTGTGTGACAACATCAAGGCGCACGCCACAAATCGGAGGAGAAGCTCGGCCAAACACTAACATATGTGTAAGCGCCAACCTATTATTATTATTATGTATAAGAGATTTGTAGATTGTAGAGCGTAGTTTTTGCTCGTTGAGAAAGGGCTCTGCATTTCCATTGCCTGCCGAGCATAAATTAGCACTTCCTCGCTTGATTTTCAGGCTGACATTATTATAACTGCCAACAGTGACGGGTGTCACAATGCGCTTGGTCTTATCCTCGTTCACTGCTAGACCCACCTTTTTAGCTCATTTCTATATCCAGTTTAGAAAAAGCAAATGTCAATGTTACTGACATATACCAGCAATCATACGCTCAAGTAGAAAATTGTACTTGAGCCGTTCACTTTTGAAACTTTTATTATTTTCTCTAGCAACATTTTATAGAAACCACACGGTCAGGAGTTACCTTGTCTGAAACCTTGCTTGGTACGAAACCGCTCAGCAGATTCCCGAATTTTGCAAACGATTTTTTTAGGATATCCTTGTCCCCCTTTGAGAGGGTGGATGTGTCTTTTGGCACAATTTTCCTAAGGAGAACAACCGAGTTTTTATGGCCACTTCTCCAGATAAGCCTTCGCCTATATTGCAGACTAGGATGACTTATTTAGCAATAAGCTCTCAACCTCGGGGCTTTTGACTTCGGTGCTGCCTTCATACCTGTGACAACAATGTTGGAAGCGTGTCCATTTTTACCCTCGAAGCTGATCCAAACTAGTCCTCGACGCCACGGCAGTCACTCTGCCCAAAGTTGATTTGGGAACAGGCTCTAATTTCTTTCCCAATAGCATTAGTACACTTCTTCGGCTGGGTTTCACGCGCAGCCAGAAAAATCGCGGGGTATCGAGATAATTTTATCGACTGTCGTCTACCGTCCAAGTGAGTATTGGAGTTCTTCTTTCTCACAACAAGACCTTAAACACCTCCTCCGTGGCGGGTTTCTTTTATATCAATTCAGTCAGTCAGATTTTTGATGACGCGCTTCAGTCTTTCACATATTGTGCTTGCTGGAAACGTAGACCCAAGCAGAAGCGGCTACTCCTTTACAGTACCCCCATTCACCCATGTAGCTTTGCTGTCTTTCAAACGAGGTAACGATATCCATATTCTTACCTCATCTGGGTAGGTTTTGCAACATCGATTTCATCTTCAGCTAGGGTTTCGGATTCTTTAATTCAGTGAAGAAGTGTTTCCTGCATTATTTAAGTGTTGTTATTCTTGTAGGTATTCGGCTCGGTTTTAAAGCCGTTTGCATCCCACAAGTGTACATTGGTTTCCGTGGATGTGGCCTCCGTGAACGGTGTCCCTATGTAAATGCAGCAGTAGAAGGAATGCCGCAACCACACAAGGCCATTGCAACTGTCTGCTTCCGCCTTCATTCTTTCCTCTTCTCGGAACATGAAGGCATGCCATCACTGGAGCTCTATGACAGATAACTGCCATCCGACTACTGTCCATTGCAAGCGGATAGTCCGCCTACGACTCTGAAAAAGAGTGAGGACTCCACAGAATCCAAGGCACTGCCGCAAGTATAGGACGATTTCCACTCGTGTGGGTACCACCATCACTTATTTTGACAGGGTAGAGCTTAACTTGCTGCCAACACGAAGAGGGTTTTCTACCGTCATGCTCCTAATTTTTGAGACACCGTAGTTCCATTAGGTTCACTTGCACCACAGGATTTTAGTCACCTTCTACGACAAGCATGCCTTGCCGTGGGTATATTCTAAACTCCCTATTTCACAAGACTTCAAGTACACGGAAATCCCACTGTGTTATGCCATTATACATTTTTTTTTTAACTTTCAGTTTTCCTTGTGTTTCTAGATAACGGCTCCGGCTTTCGATACACATGTCCAGACTTTCGAACCGTATGTCCAAACCATTGCTTCCTAGTTTTTCCATCAGGTGGCAGCCAAGTAGAGTGATGCATCTCCTTGCGCTGAAACCAGGTTCCACGGAACGCCGGCAAAGAATAAATTCTCCTACAGTATGATCAAAAATCTCTTCTTGGTTTACCATTTTCGGTTGAAGTCGCTTAGCGAGATTTTAGTTTGGCAGTTAAAACGTAATTCGCTTCAAGCAATTCGATGTGGGCTTCGATATGAGGCTCTCTGCTTAACGCGATCCTACCAGCATCAGCCATGAAAAGAGATATCAAAAACTAAATAGCTTTTCTTGGAAAAACAAAACCTTAACCAGAAAAAAAAGCATAAGCAATGGAGAAAATATTAAAAACAAAACAAGCCAACATGCAGCTTATTGAGCGTAAGCTAGAGATTGACATCCAAACGCGCATGCGCATCGCATTTCTGCTCGATCTGCACCAGCGATAGCACCAAAAAAGCAAAGCAACAACGCTTGACTGCTCACGCTGCTGTGAGATAAATTGGGTCATCGCGAAGTAACGCATTATTCTTGACTGGCTCGCAGTAAGCTCATGCGCCAGTATGTAGCACGACGCGCCTGCGCGTGGCCTACCGCAGGCTGTTGCTGCCCTGCTGTGGTCACACGACTAACTTGCAGCGCCGAAGGCGAACAAGCCAGCAGCTAGTCAGTCAACCATGGCTTATGAACGCCAATCAGTCTGTCGAACTTTGCTTTTAGCTTCCCCTGACAAAAACAAAAACCAAACGAAAAGCAAAAAAAAAGAACACGATTCTCAAGAATTCTTAACGGCCAAGTCAGTCAAGTTGAAGTTGAAGTTTAATTATTTTGAGGTTATTTCTGAATGTATGCATACAAATATATATGTATGTGTGTATAAAAATGCAGATAAACTGCTTTCGCATGACTACATACTTTTTACGTGATTTGCTCCCACTTTTTTTGAATGGCTTGAAAGCGATGCCCGAATTGGGTCAAATGTGGGAGAATTTGAATTGAACTACTTTTCTTTTTATGTACTTGATTTCGTTTTTCTTTCAGCTTGAAGAAGCTGAGTTAATAAATGCATGCCTCAAAATCTTTTCAGGTCAGTTTGTAGCTCTAATTTATGAAGGAATGTAATTCTTATGCCGATTTCTTATAAGTGAAGAGCTTATTTGCAAGGGAAAGAATTTCCTATTAATCATTCTTTTCCTAGTAGTGAAAACAATTCGTCGTTTTTATGAGGCACACAAAATCGTAGATACAAGTAGCTGTACTCAGTTTAGCCAGGCACTCAAGAAAATGGTGTTCTACACTCCCGATTTCCTCTACATCGCGCCATCTACGGCAGAAGCCATACGCCTGTAGACCCTTTCTGGCGGCGTGCGTCCCCATCAAGCAGTCGTCTGTAATATACCCGATCATATGTCGAAGTAGTGGTCACACCAGTCGGAGAAGTTAGCTAGATATTCTCCCATCCAATTCAGCCCAGATGTGTCGTACTATCCTCTATAATGTGGGCTCTGGCTCTGCAGACCATCTTCTGTTCGCTTATTAGATAAAGTAATTTTCCAGTCAGAGTTTGTGAGATGCTAACCGCATATTCGCATTGAGAGAGGAACTGCTCCCACTTTGAGGTGTAATTTAGAGGAACCTGTGTAAATGGTCTGAGAATCAGGATATAGATTCGAGACTAGGTTCTCCTTCCAATCGCCCCTAGACGGGAGCCTTGTGTAGAAATAATTCCTCAGAGCAAAACGCAATACTGTATAATCTGAGCAGCTAAAGTTTGCAGGAAGTTCTTGTAGAAATCTGGTTTGTCGAACCCTAGTAGCACTCATTTTTGTCAACGCCTTTAACCTTACTGCCTAAAGTTTTCCCTATAAGTACACACCCCCTGAGTCGTAGGAGAAAATATGACGTACAACGTCTACGTAAATCCCATTTTTTCTCTAGAGGGGACTTGTTGGTGTTTATGGCCTTCCAAGTATGCTCCTAAACATTGCGCCGCCTTGTTGGTTTTCTATCCAGAATGACGCCAAGATATCTTGCATCCTACAATAGAATCAGCGTAACACTATTTAAGAGAAGCCACGACCTTTTTTGTCGGACTGAGATTTCTTCTTCTTCTTTATTGGCGCTGTAACCGCCTAAGCGATTTTGGCCGAGTCCAAAGCAGCACGCCAGTCATTTCTCTTCTGTGCCAACTGACGCCAATTGGAAATGCCAAGTAAAGCCAAGTCATGACTGAGATTTACGCCAAATAAAAAGACACAAAATGTCTCGTATATGGAGGGAACTCTTCTCAACGCTTTTGACTGGCGACATCGGCGGCGCTTTTAATGAAGAAGAGTCCACACCAATGTTTAAGGTTGATGCTCATGTTTATGCGCACGTCCAAGACGAGGTGAGCGCAACAATAAGGCAGCTTGAAAAAAACACTGCCCTGGGACTGACTGTATACCGGCTGAGCTGCTTGAAGTCGGCGGCGAAGAGCAGGTCGGACACTTGTACGATTTGGTCCGATGAATACATGCCCGAAGATTAGAATCTCACTTACTTTGTCCCATCCACAAGCAGGGAGATCCCGCCGTTTGCGCCAATTAAGCCTACTGAAGTCCTCTCGACGATAGTGTGTGAAAGACTGAAGCCCTTCACGAATCAAACGTTTGACCAGACTTTCACGAGCCTCCAATCCATTTCGTCGACTTTAAAGCCGCTTTTAAGAGACGAAAATACGCTGCCGCTACGATGAAATATCCCCGGGATCCTGGCAAAACTAATACGGCTGTGTAGAGCGACGTAGAGTACAACCTTCAGCTACGCTCAAACTGGAAAGGACCCATCCGCGCTTTTTTGAGAGGTTTTAGTCGAGGCGATTCACTCTCGCGCGCCTTTTCCAATTTGATGCTCAAAGCGTAATAAGAGCTGCCAATCTGCAACGCGGCGGCACCATATACAGCAAAAGTACGATGGCGTATGCAGATGATATTGACATCGTTTGCCTGAAACCCAGGGACGTCAGCGCAGCATTTTCCAGTTTATAAAAGAAGCAAAACAGGTTGGTCTAGCAGTGCGCGATGACAAGACAAAGTACCTCCCGGCAACACGTAAAGAGTCTTTGCGTATTGGGGCACACCTAACTGTAGGCAGTTATAACATGGAAGTAGTGAGCGGCTTTGTCTGCTTAGTATCCAGCATAAACTTCACCAACAATGTCAGCCTGGAGATCAAGCGAAGAGTAGATAACTCTCGCCAACAGGTGCTACTTTCTCGACGAACAAAATTTACGGTCAACAATCTACAAATCTCTCATACATAACCCTGTTTTAATCTGGCGCAGAAACATGGACGACGGCGTACAAAGCTGAGAACGCTTTGGGTGCCCTCGAGAGAACTATTCTACGCAGGAACTGTGTCCAGTCGCGTGGGCGACGGGTACCAAAGAAAATGGAATGACGAATTCTACGAGCTTTTTAACGACATGGAAATATTAAGTTAAGCGCATAAAAATACAACGATTTCGTTGGATTGGGCATTGTACGCATGGACGACGACGCTTCAGAGATCCCTCTACTCTGCACCGATGAATGGACCACGAAGGCAAGAGCGTCCACGAACAAATGGCACTCGGGATGAACAAATGGCGCAACTTTACAAACGAGTGGCTCAGTTGTCGAAATTTTTTTAGTCCCGACCCAGAACCGACAAACGGTTGTAGAGCCAAACGAGAAGACGATGAAGAAGAAGAAAAAGTATATTCGTCAATTTTTCTAACTAGATTTGCATTTATCAGCCATCTTTTCGACTTTTTCATGACTTTCTATTTCCGAAAACCCAGTGGGTAGTGACCGAGTTATGCCCTCACAGCGCGCCCTTACCTAAAGAATCTCAACTGCACTAATTTGGGTTGGTTGTATCCATTTTCTACCCGATGCGTGGGGTTTGATGGTAGCCTAGCCCTGCTGCCTTCTCCATACCATGCATATCTAATTACTGAAATTTCTTGCATGTTCGGTCGACTATTTCATTAACTTATTATCGGGATTGGTTTTTCTTTTATTTTCCTTCTGCCTCTTTGTCTATTACTTTGTGAAAAATATATTTCATAAAGGCTTCCATTAACTGATCAATGGGCCCTTTTAACATTTAGTCCATAAAAATCGCCATCCCTGTCTGTCCCAGCAGGGAATTAAGCACATAGCCCCAGTCTCCATAAACTTTATAGAGCTTTGCTCTTGCTGGGATAAATTATCAGTGGATGGTCTGAGGTTAATGTCGTATTTTTACCAACCAAAGGCGGGTAAGCCGGTACATTCTTCTTACCGAACAATTAGCCTCAGTTCCATTTTCCTGCTATTCATAACCTTTTTTTTTAAATTGGGAAGGCTCTGGAGATTAAAAAATTTGCACCATTTCAGGGGATTTTGAGCAACTAAAAACACAAAAATTCAGCATGGAATTAATAGGTACGACAGAATCGATTACAGCCACAAGGGGTTGTCCTCACGTGGGAGTACACTCTCTAATTTTTTGAACTATGGTTATAGACGAACACCTCCTTATACTGAATATCCAAGGCTTTGAAACGCAAGGCTACGGGTATGATTTGGCAATCTGCATAACAGCTGCTACTGCCCGACGAAACTAGTTCCAAGCGCATGAAACAATACCTAAGTAAAATACAAAGGTTGGTAATTTAGCACTGCTGCTAAGCCAACAACATGGTTGAATAAGGCTGCACAAAGAACTGCAAACACAAAACTAAGTAAATTGCACTAAATGGTTTTTTTCGCCACAACTATATAGGAACTTTACGATACTCAATGCGGATCGAGCTTTCTGGAATACAGGTAACTCATATATCAAACCTTAGGGAGAGGTTTGGTGCACAGGTGGGTCTAAACTGGAAATCGGAAAAGCTTGGGCTGGCATATTTGGACCGAACTTCAAAAAAAAATTGATATTAATGGATAGCTAGCTACCCCACCATCTTTCAAGCCAAAATTCAAGCAATAGAAATTTGCGGCAGAGAGTGCCTTAGAAGTTAAACATCCTCGAAACAGAATATCTGCATTTTGTCGCCCTACTGGCACTGAGGTCCAGCAAAACAACTTCAAAGCCACTTGAATAGTAAATAATTTCTTCGGTGTCTCAAACGCTCTTAGAGCCAAGAACACAGTTTTACTGGGATGGGAACCGGAATATGAAGGACATGACGACAATGAGGAGAGTGAGGAGATGCACTACCGCTGTATTTCATGGTCCGCAGCCCTCTTGTGGGCTTACCAAGGCACGCACAAGGGGAATCATAATCAACAAAATGTCTAACAGGCACTGGATGGAATGTCCAGAGCAGAGACAAGCCAAACGTTTTACATATCTGTCCTTCAAGAGAGGCATCAAAGAAACTTCAGCAAATTTAATCTTTCAAATACAAAAGTTTTTCTTCTGTAGCGAGCTGAACGAAGAAACGCCGGAACATATTCTCTGTGAATGCGATGCTCACGCTAGGCGCAAACTCATTCACTGAGATGGTGCTACACTTAATCCATTTGAAATTTTTGAACAAAAAGAGCACGGAAGTGCTAGGCTACACTAAAAGCCATCCCATATGGGGTGGAGATAGATGCACAATATATCACGTTGCGGTGTATATGGCCCATAACAATGATAAGTAATAATAAACTGATCACTCACCACCTCTGCAAGGACTTACAATTAATTCGCCTAGTTTCTATAGCAAGTATCACAACTCTATTCAAAGTATCACACTCACAAGAAATTCCTTTGCCTTTCAATGCATTTCAGTTGCAAATTGCTAAACTCGAGCGAAAATTGTAGTGCACTCTATGAAATGCCATTTCACTTATGCAAGTACTTAAGTCACGCGAAAGTAAGTGTGGCGGTGCTTATACACAAACACAGAAACACATACCTATCCACACATTTCATATATGTACACAGAAGAACTATAAATAAAATGCGCGGCAGTGAAAAGTGCAACGCATTAGTTGCAACATTTGTGCTTGATGATGAGTGTTGCAGCAAAAGTGTGTATGTAGCTAAACATTTTCGTTTTGTTGCTAAACTGAAATGTGCCCGAAGCACGCTTATGCATATGTACATAGTATGCAGTAAATAAAACGAAAATAGCAACAATAAATAAGTCGTAAAGTGAAATGCTGATTGTTGACTTAAATGTGTGTCGCTCTGTGTCTGACTGTCGAGGAGTCGGCCGGTTTGTCGGTCGGTCGGTCGGTCGGTCGGCTGTGCAGCCTTGCTATCTATTTTACTGGTAAGTATTTATTTTTATATACAATTTGTTATTATATTTATTTTTATTTTTATTTACTCAACGGCCTGGCGAAATGTGAATGTCCGCTGGTGCTGCTGCAGTCACTTTGCTCCACAATGCGCCAGCTTAGAATGTAAGACATTTGAGTGCAGATAGGCGGTATGATAAAGTGAAACTGCATTGCGATTTTTTCGCTAGAAATTGCAATTAACGTTAATAGTGGCAAATAGTGATACGAATTTCTGGAGAATTAAATAAAAGATGGGAGTCGCGAGCGCTAATAGTTAAACGAGGTGGAAAAGCGGATTTGTTGATGTTTATTTGAAGAATGAGCGGTCGGAGAAAATATTTAATGAAATTTTAGTGAAAAATATGCGTTCTTATTTGTTTAGAATTAGATCAAAAAGAAAATGTATAACAATAAATATTTGAAAATTTTCAGCAAAAAAAATTTAAATCCTGGCATTTTATTTGGCTTTTTGATACCAGCAGAACTAAAATACACATCCGGAAACTATTTTTTTTGTCAAATTGACTAACTAAGCAATACTGGCAACTGGCTTTCGACACATCACAGTATTTCGAAAGACTTTTAGTTTTTCGTTAGGCAATTGTCAGTTCTGGCAATCACCTTGAAAGCTCTTTTTTGTCTTTCGGATGACCAATTGAAAGATCTCCTAACGAGGAGGTCTTAGCGTTATTCTGTTTGGCTTTTAGCATTAAGTTTTCTAAAAATTATCTATATACAAATTAAAAACATATATTTAAAAAAAAAAATAAAAGCTAAAAATTAAAAAAAAAGAAAATTAAAAAAAATTTATTTAAAAAAAAATAAATAAAATAAGTTTCTAAAAATTACATTAAAGTAAAAAAATTATGTTTTAAAAAACTAAAATCTAAAAACTAAAATAGAACGAAATTAAAAACGAAAAAGAAAATAAAATAAGTTCCTAGTTAAATGAAATTAGGGAAAATACTTTTCATTCTAAACAATAAAATCTAAAAATTAAAAAAAGAAAAAATTAAATAAGTTCCTAACAATTAAATGAAATTAAGCAAAAATACTTTTCTTTTTAAAACAAAATCTAAAAATTAAAAGAAAATTAAATCAGTAAAAGAAAAAACGAAAACTAAAAAAAATTAATAAAATAAGTTTCTAAAAATTAAATTAAAGTTAAAAAAAATATTTTTTCAAACAATAAAATCTAAAAACTAAAAAAAAAACGAAACTAAAAAAGAAAAAGAAAATAAAATAAGTTCCTAGTTAAATGAAATAAAAAAATATATTTTCTTTTTAAAACAATAAAATCTAAAAATTAAAAGAAAAAATTAAATTAAAAAAAGAAAAAATAAAATAAGTTCCTAACAATAAAATGAAATTAAGCAAAAATACTTTTCTTTTTAAAACAAAATCTAAATATCAAAAGAAAATTAAGTCAATAAAAGAAAAAAATAAAACTAAAAAATAAATAAAATAAGTTCCTAAAAATTTAATGAAATTAAAAATAAATTTTTGAAAACAATTCAATCTAAAAATTAAAAGAAATTTTAATTAAGAGAAGAGAAAAAAATTAAAAATAAGGAAAGAGAAGTTCTTAAAAATTTAATGAAATTAAAAAATAATTATTTTCGTAAAATCTAAATAAATTTCATTAACTTGCCAAATTTCGATAATCCGATAAATATTTATAACTCGAAAACTGTCTGTAAATTTCGACAACTAAGTTTTTGTGCCTCGATAAATTTCGATAACTCAGTAGGCATGGATAACCCGACAAATTTCGATAGTTACAAACTTCGATGACTCGATAAATTTCGATAACTTGATAACTTTCAATAACTAATTTTTGATAGCTGGATATGGGCGTTTCCACCGAAAGGTCTATCGAGAAAACAACAAAAGTCATATATCTAACTAGAGATGGGTAACTCAGCACTGTGCTGAGTTACTGTGCTGACTCTTAGAACTGTGCCGCACGTTCAGACTCACCTCTGAAAAATTTTTTTAGCTCAGTAACTTAGTTTATGTGCTGACAATGTATAGCTCAGTGTGCTACAGAGTCGATATGGTAAGTCACTTGATGTGATGACACTTGCATAGCTCGGTGCGGCTTGCATTGTTCAGAACTGTGTCGAAAAGAAAACACCGTGGGCAAAAATTAAAAAAATTTCAAAACACGAAAAAATCAATATACTCACGAAGATAGGGGCCTAATACAATAAAACTTCGTTTTTAGTTTTTCTCGTTGACGAAGGAGTTTGAGATTTCAAAAGTATGAATAATTCAAAAAATTATTTTAAAAATTATTTATAATAATATGGGTAACAAATGAAAGAGAAAATTCTGTAAAATTAAAAAAAAATTAATATTTTTTCTCAAGGACGAATAACGATTGAAAATGCCCTTTTAATAATTTTTATTTGTTTAACCTAATAAAGTGGAAGGGGTGAAATTCGAGGATGTGGTCATGTGTATGTTAGTATTTTACGTATAGTTGTTTCAAAAATAAATATTGCGAATTTTCAAGGATTTTCAAGGATAAAATTTTAAAAGGCCATTTTCAATACCTTTTCGTCCTTATGCATAAAAATATTTAGTATTTTTCAATTCTAAGGAATTTTCTCATTTATTTGATTCCCATACTGTTATTGTATATTGCACTGAATTTTTTAAATAATTTTTTTAATTAATCATAGTTTTGTAATTTCAAAGTCCTTTAAAATAAATCCTGACGTCAGAGAGAAAAACTAAAAACACAGTTATACTATATTTGGTCACTAGTTTTGCGAGTATATTGATTTTCTTGTGTGCAAAATTTACTGTCACACGGTTAATCATATACATATGTATCAATATGTCTTTTAAAAAAATAGTTATTGTAGAATCATTTTGCAAATTAACTCACCAGAGTTACCCATCCTTATGTACCTATGTATGTATGTTTATGAATCTCATTGTTTTCATTTTCGTCTTTCTTCTCCATTAACGCCTCAACTTTTTATTTTAATTTTTTTTTTTCATTTTTTTACCATCTTGAAATTTATCTTTATTACAAAGTTTCATTTCGAATATCAAGTAAAAAAAACGCGAAAACAACTAAAAATGAACAGGTTGCAACAACTATACCCAAATACAAAAATTTTAAATCGCCGATTTTTGCCGTAATTTTCAATCGGTTTTGAAACCATAAAAACTCATCTGCAGAAAAATACCTTTCCAATGGCGTTCTTGGTTTCGAAATGGTTCGGTAGAGTCGACAAACGAACGGTGACAAAGTTTGTTATTGTATAGATGTATGTATGTCTTTGTCATAACTTCTTTCACTATCTTTTATTTGAATATCATTCTAAACAGTAGGATTTTAATAAGCACATAGTATGATGCATGGAAGTGTAGAGGACAACCAGTAATAATAATAGCAAAGAGAAAGAACAAAACAGATACAAATATATGAAAGGGTTATCTGCCCAACAATAGAAAGTTGCGCGTCCTTTTATAAATATTTCTAAGTCTTATGTATTTTTATTCATACACAAAGTACATACGTATGTACATATACATACATATGTCACATATGACCTGAACTGGTTCGCTTCTAGTACATTTAGAACCACTACTAGTTCGCGATAAATCTCTTTTGCATGTAAACAACTGGTGAATTTAACACGGCGATGTCATAGGAAATGGAAATTGCCACCGCTGCATTACCATTTCCACAGTTTAGAACTAGTTCACTTTGAACCTCTTTTTCTACACTACGAAAAAATTAACATAATTTTTTCTAACAAAGTCTTTTTGGTTTCCCATGGTTATTTTTAAGGGGATGTGTTTTAAATTTGCAATCAAATTTCTTTGAGTGATTTTAAGAAATGTTTACATACCTTGGCTGCAGCTAAATTTACAGAGGTGCTTGTTATTTTTTATAACATTCCACAAGGTCCCAGGCTCGAACGCGTTCAGACGCAAAATGTTAGAATGATAGTAAAACACTTTGTTTTATGCTTCCTAACTATGAAAAAGAATCTGTGAAGTGCAGAACGAAAATGTATTCGAACGAAAAGCAGCCAAACAAAAATATTTTAAAGTAAACAGAAGATGGACTGGTGCCCCGCTGCATCCCTTTTTGGATAGTTCCGAACTAGTTCTAAATTCGACAGATGATAACTAGTTCGTTATGTACCCTTTTTTCTACAGTTCCGAACCAGTTCTAAAATCGTCACCTCAGATATAGATATGGAAAAAGAGGACTAAGCGACTTTTCACTCTTAGCTAGGCGATATGTAGTTTTAAAAAGTAAAATAAAATAGTTTTGTAAAAGTACCACATTTCGCTGCTTTTGTAGTGGTGCGGATCTAGTTACTATGGGACTGGTTCGTTTTTGGCGATAAATATCTAGTACTGAACTAGAAATTTTTTACACCAGTTCGGGTTTTCCCTGCAGGGTATATCTATGTACACATACATACACACACACACATATCCCTGTCGAAAGAAAGTGATTTTAAAAAAAAAATGAACTAAATGAAAAGTTTGAAACAAATGCTACTCTTTTTATCCAATGAAATCAATTGAGAAATTAGTTGGAAACAAACTACTTTTGAAGTTCTTTAAGCAAAATGTATTTGAAAGTAGTTGAAATCATATGCAGAGTCGGACAATTGACTTGCTGCTATGGCATCGCCATGTTAAACAAATCAGTTGTTTCTATGAAAAAAGTGAGAATTTCAACTAGTTGTAGTTAATAAAAAAGTACTTATTAAATTGCTTTTAAAGTAGTTCAATTTCCAGCAGGGATATTTCATGAATATACAAGCTTTAGTTGAATGCAGTTATCTACAATACATCGAGTAGATAGCGTAAAATCTATGAAACTCATTGTTTAGCCTACCAATCATCAGTGAGTGAGAGGCAGAGAAAGTATGAATTTTCATAGCTTAACCAAAGTTTATTAGAATATTGCACTGGATTTTGTGATATGCAGTTGTGTCGGCAGGTATTTCGGTCAGGCAATAGGACAGGCCGTTAAGCAACGAGTAATGAAGATGGTGCTTTGTAAATTGGAATGAAATGAAATTAAGCTTATTACTCACACACAGTTATTGGGCGGGAAATCATGAAAATATTTTGATATGGTAATCTAGTTTTTTTGTTTTTAACAAATAAGTAAAAGTGAAACATTTTAAATTTTCATATTATTCATATTTTGTTATTAGTACTTGAATGCTTGTAAGTAAAGACTGGACATACATTTTTGTTCTTCTAAACACTAGCCATAAATTTTCGCACATGAAATGTTATCATTTAAAACCGGCATTTATTTTTTTTATGAAATAAAAATGTACATTAAAATATTAATTTCTTTACTTATATTCAAATTTCTAATTTTTATAAATGCATATACATACATGTATGTACATATGTATTTATATTTTAAGGAATATTTAATACTAATATTTCAACAGCAATATTAAATAATGCCATACACTTCACAACGGCAGTAAAGACCCGTCCACATACTACTTTAGCGTTGCGCTGGCGTCGGCGAATTCATATGCAGTTGCCCACATAGCCATAATTGGCAACGCTAACGCCAGCACAAAGCATAAAGATGACCAACTCTTAACTTTTCGCTTGCGTTGTTCGTCAGCTGCTGCTAATAATTAAAATTATATGAGACATTTTTCCTTTTTTACAAATTCGGGCAAGAAGTATCGTTTTTGTTGCAATTATTGATACGAAATATTAATTTATTTGTCGTTGGTATGTTAATTTAGTGGTCAAAGCATTCGCTACCCAGCGTTCATTGTAGCAAGTACTAGCGTTACTCGCGCTGCTGTCAAAACGAAGCGAAAGAGAAAGCAGCGCGAAAGTTCTATGTAGATGTGCCTTAACTTCTGCCAGACGCTTGAATGTTTGCAAAGAAGTTC
>JAPVRG010276570.1:0-10511 GCA_029783565.1 Rhagoletis cerasi
AGAAGGAGCAGAGATAGACCCATCAATAAGTATGCCGATATGATCAGGTTGACGAGTTGAGTTCATTAAGCCATGTCCGTCTGTCTGTCCGTCTGTCTGTTTGAACGCAAACTAGTCCCTCAGTTTTTGAGATATCTCGATGAAATTTGGTATCGAGATGTATTTTTGTATTATATTAGACATTTGTCGGAGCTGGTAGGATCGGGTCACTATAGCATATATCTCCCATACAACCGATCGTTCAGATAAGAGGTTTATGGCCATTTCTCCCTCAGTTTGGAAGAATAAACCATGAAACTTGGTGAGATATTTGCTAATTGATCATCAAATATTCGTTCACAAAATCAGTAAGATCGGAGCTATATATAATATATCTCCCATACAACCGATCGTTCAGATAAAAGGTTTATGGCCATTTCTCCCTCAGTTTAGAAGATTAAACCATGAAACTTGGTGAGATATTTGCTAATAGATCATCAAATGTTTGTTCAAAAAATCAGTAAGATCGGAGTTATATATAATATATATCCCATACAACAGATCGTTCAGATAAGAGGATTTTGGCTATTACTCACTCATTTTAGAAGATGGAAACATAAAGCTTGGTGAGATATTTGCTAATAGATCATGGAATATTTGTTCAGATTAGCTGCCATTTAGGATGAAAACGGCCCTTAAACAAAAAAAAGCTCTATTATTAAAGAACACAAAATTTATTGCTGACAAAAACTTAGTAGTAGCATGTATTTAAATTTACGCGTGTTCATGAAAGGTATAAAGCCTTCGGCACAGCCGAAGACAGCCTCTCCTTACTTGTTTTATTTTAAAATCAAAATATATTTAGAGGTCGCTCAAAGCGCTCAAAGTTTCCTATGAAAAATAAGACTTTTAATTATTTTTAAGGGTCTCCGAAAAACCCAAAAAAAATCAAAAATGCACATCAAAAAAATATTTAGAAAAAAGTTGGGCATTATTCTCTGAAATCTTTTGAAGAGAAGTAGCGGTTTCAGATTGAAAAATTTTGATTTTCATGGATTCTATTCCATTTCTACGAAAAGTCTTTTTTCCCCATACAAAATACACGGGAAACTCTGAGCGCTTTGAGCGACCTCTAAATTGGACTGCTTGTGTAGACATCTCCTTTTATAATAGAAGGACTCCAGCTAACTTTTCTGCCGGGCCCTATGTATTTCAAATTTCTTCTTCTCGTAAACAACTACCTTGTTCATGTCATGTCTTGTGAAAAGGACTTGTTGGAGCTGGGACTCTATATTTTCCATGCAATGTTTAATTTACTACACTTAGTGAGATGTTATGGCTCAATCTCCAAAATTAACTACAGTACTTTTGTGAGACCTCCATCATCCCCTTACTTAAAAAAAAAGGAGTCTTTCATGTATGGCGAATGTAAATTTCAGTGAAGTCATGGGCAATGTTTCCACCTTGGTGAAGTATCTTGCTTTAATCCTGGACTCCAAACTTCTTTCGAAGACTGATATTGATACAACCACATCCAGAGATATGAAGGCATTAATGGGGTTCCAGCGTCTAGCGGGCAAGCTTTGGGCTATAGATCAAGGATCCTGAAACCTTACAGTCATCTTAGTTGGTCCAGAAGTTGTTTGTAATGGCTAAAGTATTCACCGATTTTTCTAATATGACCTCTAAAGGGTGGTTGTAGAGTACGTATAGTTGTTTGCATCGTTTATTGACATCTCAGAGCCATACCTGGCCAGTTAATCACCCATATAGTTTCATTATTATTGCTTTGTTCAGGAACCCAACAAAGAGTGACGTCGAAGTGGCGCACAGTTTCCCAAATTCGCTGCTTTTGATCCTATTGCAAAGCTTACCCTTCTCCTACCATCTATGGTTCACTATTGAACAGACGGGTTTCATCTCATCTCAGCGAACGCTGGGCGAAGACTAGTACTTGTGCAATCGCAAGATCCGTTTGCCCTTAGCTGGATTTGGGGCGGTTGGAGGAGCTCCTTCCTTGCAAAGCCTCAACTTTCGCTCAATTGGCATTCACGCAGTAAGGCTAGGAATTTTGATGATGAGGTGGAATAACTTAAGCACTTTATATATCGCTGCCCACTCTTCGCGAAATATTTTAGGTCGCACTTCCTTACCAATCATGAGAAGCTTTTGGGCCTTTATTCGTAAATTCTTAGTCAAATCGCGGCGGTTCGCCGATTAGTAATGGTATCCGTTCAAAGTCTACGTAGTATCACAAAGTACAATCTTTTAAGTGTCCTCCTACCTGGGACAACAACTGTACCTAACCTAACCTGTATTCTATAAAGCATAAATCTCAACCTGGAAGACGCTGCAGTCATTTTTCAGACGGAAAGACTGACTGACCTGGAAGTACAGATAGACGCCCACTCTCAGCTTCGTCTTCTAACTAACAGGATACATGAATATACAATCACCTGATACTGGTAGGCTTACGTTTCATTCTTCATCATTGCATTGAAGTCCTGAACCAAGCAATCATGTACTTCAACATTCTATCAGCAAACAAACTAAAAAACGAAAAAAAGCTTGGAATATATTACGTGACCCTATAATATTTTTATTCCTAATACTGGAAAAGTTCATAGCAAAATGTAATCGAACCAAGACCACTAAAATACGCCGCAGCCAAAAGCCTCAAAGCCCTGCTAATATCCAGTGAAATCACTCCGTTTGTTTCCGACTAACCACTGACACTCCTTCAGTTTAAATATTTACTTGCAAGCAATTATTAATAGCTGATTTCATTCGCTTAGCAACACAAGAGCAGAGCAATGCATCTTCAGCGCTAATGAGTGGGATAGTGCATAAATTAACTCTGATAGCTCGCAAGCGCAGCAGTTTATTCTTTTAGCCTCTATGGCATTGGTGAGCGATTCAACTTACTAGTTACTTAAATATACGCTTGCCCAGCGCTGATCGCCCATTGAAGATAGCTAAAATTATGTTTTTTAAAGCTAATTTGAATTATGATTATAAGCGAGATGATGATAACCCGTTATTAGCGTGCAATGTTGGTAACCGCAGTAGCCAACACAACTGGGGTAAAAATGGTATTTAAACAGCAGACTACACAAGCTGCTAGCACAATTTTACCCCGCACTGCGTCTCGAACTTCCACTTGCTTTGAGTTTTTCTACATAGTTACTTATTTCTTCCAGCTGAAACTACTGCAAGCAAATAAAGGCAGCGTGCGTGCTCCTCCTATGGCCCTCCTGTTTTGTAAATACATATTTTACTGTGCAGCAAAGTATCAAAGTACTACTTTATGTTGCTACTATGGTTGTCTGGCTATTTATTTATGCATACATACTTTCATAAACATATATATATATATATATATGTATATAAAAGTGCTTATGTTCACTTGCTTGCTCCACACCTCTTCGCCATGCCCGCTAGCTTTATTGGCACATTTAATGACCCTGGTCATTACCTCTTAACTCTTTGCAACAGCCATTTATTGCTGCAAGTACGGCTTGCAAAGAGCCATTATATGTAGTTGTAGTCGAGTGGTAGCTACTTTGACTACAGACAAACAACAACATTAATAGCAACAATAGCAAACAATATTAAATTCTAGGTAATGCAATTCAGCAGTTCTTGCAACAACCACTTTGGCCTTAGCCTTCACAGCCAGCGAAGCAGTTACTGCTGCTAAAAGCAAAAGCGCCTTTACTGCTTCTAGCATTCGCTCAACCACTTCAAGCGTCTGCTTCACCTGCTATTCGCCTCACCTGCCTATATTTTCATTTCTTCACCTTACTTTGCTACATCAACTTGCTACCTTAATATTTACTCTTTTCCTCTTTTCTTATTTTGCACTAAAATAAAGACGCACCCAAAATCGCTTGTCCACTTCGATGACTACTACGATGGTAGTAGTTCGACCGCCCATTCTTATAGCAATTCAACTACCTCATCGACGTGCACTTGGCTACTGTTAACCAGATTAGTGTGCTGATACTGCGCTGAGTCGGAGTGCTGACTATGCATCCGCGTTACAAGGTGTTTCTCGGTAGTTGTAGTAGTAACATTTTACTACCCATTTACTACTTTTTTTAATACGTTCGCTATACTAGTTCATTTCATTGGTATTTTGAGCGTGATAAAAGTGTAATTAAGTGCGCTACTACACAAGTGACGGGCTGATAGCCGTGCTGGTGGTGGTGGTGATGGTGCTGATAGTGGTGATGGTGCTGATGATGGTGAAGGTGCTGGCTATGCTGCTGCTCTTCCATTGTTTTCTTGTCTTTATTAGCGTCGCGCGAATGATCGTTGAACTTTTGGGCTAATAATTAGGGAATTTATTGATCTACTTGCGGATTTCGATGCATTTTTATTAACTTTTCTTAAATTTCGATTCCATGTATCATGCATTACGAGTACACAAAATTATCAGGGTGAACTTTTTAGTTTTTGACCTCTTCAACCAGGTATCTGTCTTTGTTTAATTTTTATTATTATTAACACATACTTTTTTTCTTTTTTGAAGAGAAACCCAAACACTCAAGCTGCTTGTAGGAGTATTAAGTCGATCGAATCTAATACAGCAAAGGGTGTATAAACGCTAAACCGGGTAGTTTAAGAAGCTTCTCCAAAGTTACTACCTCCACCGCAGTTGCAAGACTGCCTTGAACTCGTTCGACCAGTAAAAGGTGCCGGGCCAGATGGCTTGCATCCAGTGCTACTGCAGCAGGGGGTTGGACTTATTGTAGAGCACCTGGTGAAAAAATACTTAGAAATAGGTTATCGCCAGCTCGGAAGGGGTCAGGCTAACATGCATACCTGACGCTCGTATCTATACTTTTATTCACCGATTTCTACTCCAAAAATGGATACTGCTGTTTTTTCCAAACAACGTAAATATACTTTTTTTTGCTATCTAAATTTTTTAATGCACAAAAGTAGTATAAATTTATCAGTCGTTGATACAAAACGATATAGGCTAACGGGGTATCGTTCATGGAAATATTTTATAAAAATTCATATATAAAGGGACATGACTTTTTCACCAGTTTTGATTTATTTTCTTTTGTTTTTTGAATACTTATAACTTTTTTTCCACAAATGAAGGGACCCACAATTTTACGCCGCCTCCGAACGGCAAATGGATTTTATGAGACGATTTTAAAGGCAGAAATACACTCGGAGGTTTGCCATTGCAAAAGTATACCTAGGTTACAATATTCTAAAAATATTTTTCTGAAATATATTTGTGTTTTTCTGAAATACATTTGTGCTTTACTAAAATACATTTGCCCATTTCTGATATACATTTGCCCTTTTCTGAAATACATTTGTATTTTTCTGAAATACTGTTGGAAAAGGTGTAGTTATTTAATTAAAAATTAAACACCATATATATCCACATTTCAAACTTTGTAAAGAAATTCAACAAATTTTCACTACAACAACAATTTTTTTTCATACCTTTCAGAAATACTCCAAGTACGCACTTTTGCAGGCCATTAAATTCTAGTACAATAAAGTGCAAGTTTAAACAGGCTAAGAATTCGCGTTGATTTTTGATAATTTTTTTTGGCGACGGTGTTATTATTTTCTTCCATGCAATAAAAGTTGTCGAACATAGCAACTTTGTATGGAAGAAAATGCGTGGCACCGTTAGCAAAAAAAAAAATTTAAAAATTAACGGTATTTTGTGGACACTTCAAACTAGAAAGATTTCGTTTCGCAACTTTGTTGAATTTTTCTAACTTTTTTATAAATTTAGAAATTTTAATCTACATGGCTTTTGTTAGACCATATAAATTCGTCGGGGGTGTACAACAGGTACACATAGTACCAGGAATACCTTTATTTTGTTGAAAAACTGTTTCAGAAAACAACTTATACTCGTACTGCAAAAAATATTTTTTTTTAAATGGAGATACTGCGAAAGGGATTTTTTTGCAGTAATATACAGTTTTTTGTTCGAAAAGAGATGCGAGCGTTATGCATACCCAAAGTAGGCAAGACGAACTGTTCACTAACCCAGTTATGTATATAAATCAATTAATTTTATCTCATTTGTTTTAAAAGCAATTTAGAAAATTATAGACAAGAGGATTAGGTAAGGTACTATGAAATGACGGTCCAAGGAAGGCAGCATGCGTATAGGGCAGGAAGATCTACGGAGGCTGCACTATACCAGCAAAACACTCGATGAAAAGTACTTCTGGCTGCAGAGAAGTAGCACATTGTGCATTCCTTGGTATAGAGGAAACTTTTTACAATACAGGACAGAGAGGTGTGTGTGGGACGTGCAAACTTCTATACAGAATTACTAAAACCGGCGATTGGCATACACCTGAGTACTACCAAAGGATACCCATAAAGAGGTGCCTCATCACGCCTGCGTAGCCGTACCAAATGTCTTAATTTGCAAACTGGCAATAGTATCACCGCCAAGCATATCGAATGACATAGTCCACATAGATAGATAGAAATTTGAGAATTAGTACGCTCCATGACATTGTCCATAGAGTCCTAAAACGTAAGAAAAATCTAGTGCCTGTGGGGGGCTTAGCATCCGAAATATTTTTCTAGAATGGTTCGACCGAGTGTATTTAATCTCATCCTCGCGAGTGCTGGGCACTCGCACAAAAAGTTCTCCACTTTCTACTTTAAACCCTGATCCTCGCAACTGCGACAGAACCTATTGAAATCAGTGCCCTATGCAGACTGCCGTGAGCTTTTAGGTATTTTCTTTGCTCATAGGATACCCCAGAGCCGCCAGGCAATTCTGTACTATCCTGTACGCTTCCTCCTCTGTTTAGCTTTCGAATGGTAAATTTTGGCAATTGTGCTCATGATCTCTCTCGTACTAGATACAAAGCTTATATGGAAAAAGCTCGACTAGGTTACTGAAATGCATAGGCACCATGACAGTACACCCTTTAGTGAAATAAGACGCGGTTTCATGGGTCTCGAGTGCTACTTTTTCGACGGCAAGACAGGAAAACAAGGTCAACTTTTGATTCTCAATCCCACTAACCTTATTTCCTACAGGTGTTAATAAAAAAAACCAAACCATTCAAGAAGAGATTTAAAATAAAATGAGGAAAAGAGCAGGCTATGATTTTCATCTTGGAAGGTCATCGCCATGAGAAGACCTTACACTGATATACGTATGGCTTGAAAACACCAGAAGACATTGGAGCGGGTGTCTTTATATCCAGAAAAAATATATCACTTTCGATGGTTAAATATACGAGCATTTTTGAGGCGGAAATATACGCCATTAATCAGTGTACAGCCATAAGTTAGCATACAAACTATAGTAATGAGCAAATAGTCATCTCAAGCGACATCCAGGCGGTTTTGAAGGCTCTTTCTTCTATTGAAGTAAGATCGTCTTATTCTTGGTGTAATTTTTATTCATAGAGAAAGGGCCCTGCTTCTCAATTGCCAACCGAGCACAAAGTAACAACTGTTGGCTTTATCTTCAGGCTGACATCATTGGTGTTGTTTATGCTAAATCCTAAGAAGACAAAGTCCTTCACTACTTCAAAGTTATAACTGCCAACAGTGACAAACGACCAACCTCTTTAGCTTCTTTTCCTAAGCAGAAAAATGCTGCGCAGACTTCGCGGGGATTCAGGCCAATGATGCATACGTCAGCAGCCTAGTTCTATTGCTTTATATGGTAACGCTGCGATTCTGATTAGCAGGTTTTATGATGATTTTCAGTATCAGATTGCAAAATTCACATGAAAGTGAATCTCCTTATCTAAAACCTCGTTTGGTCTCAATCCTGGCGGAGAGGCCATTCCCAACTTTGACGCAGCTGAAAGTTGTACTCTCATAACCGTATTAGTTTTGCGGAGATCCCAAATTTAGACGTGGCGTCGTATAGCCAGCTTCTATTCGTGTTAACAAAAGCAGCTTTAAAATCGACAAAAAGATGGTGTGTGTCGATTTTCATATCGCCTATCTTTTGCAGGATTCGACGTGCTTTGAAAATCTGGTCAACGGTGCAGTTACCAGGTCTGAAGCCACACTGATAGGGTCTAATCACTTGGTTCGTGAAAGACTTCAGTCTTCCACACAGTATCGTCGACTGGACCTTTTGCGCAATATTAAAAAGCCTTATTCCGCGATAATTGGCGCAAACAGCGGTATCTCCTTTCTTGTGGATTGAACAAAGTACACTGAGATTCCTTTCTTCGGAAAAGAGGAGTACACAGCAGATTACTTGGTTGCAGCACATTCCTCATTACTTATGTATTTGTTTCAGTCAGGACATAAGCATATGAATTTTTTTAATTGATTACTTACTTACTGATGACTAATTGTGAAAATTATCTTCGATTAGAAATTAATCATCCACTAGAGTCTCTAAAGGCAGAAAAGGCAAAGGGATATCTTTTATGAGAATTTCTCATTAATTTCATTGGAACTCTTATTATTTTGGCTTCTTTTTGAGCTCTCTTGAAATATATTCTGCTTCCAGTGTTTCTACGATCGCTTCTATTTATTATTTCTGTTAAAAGTTATCTTTCATCTTACGTTTCCTTTCTGCTAATCATACTTAACTTAAACTACTCTTTTCATTTTTCATTTTCTTTTTTTTTTTTTTTGTGGTAACTCTTCTTTTAATTTCCATTCGTTTTACCCTTTTCTTAACCGTAAACCACTATTCACACCAATCTGCTCAGGAGTTAATTGCCACTTCCAAGATTCGTTTCGGTAGCAGCATAGCAAAAGAGCAAAGGTAAAATGAACAAAAAAAATTTTAAACTGTAGCGAATGAAAAGAAAAAATATAACTGAAGGCTAACAACCAACAAGATGCTGCGTAATTTTGCAAAAATAGTTTTAATAGCCGTAGATAAGAAAATTACTTCTTCCTAAAAACGTAATCAGATTGAATGAGTTTATATAAACTGCAGTAGCTAGCCATTCAGACAGTGAATACAATAAGAATTTAAAAATTACAAGCTTTTCAAATTATAATTTTTCATTTATTTGCGCTTCTTGGAAGAAAAGTAAACAGAGAAGAGCTTAAAAATAGTGCAACTGGTTAAGAACCAAAGATAAAGCTGATGACGATAAAGCTCTTAGTTTTTCAACTAGACTTTTTAAGGCATTACCTTATTCTCTTCACTATTTTTCAAGTGATCGTCATATTTTCAATTTCAAGCCGTTAAAATTTGATTTATATTTTTTCGATGAAATTTAATCGTTATGGTTTGATTTTTATTTTTTAGATCAAAAAATAATCGTTATTTTTGATTTTTATTATAAAAGATTTAAATCGGTAATAAAAAGCAGTCTCCGTTATAACCGTTAAAAATTATCGAAAAAAATCAAAAATAACGATTATTTTTTGATCGAAAAATAAAAATCATGATATTTAACAATTATTTTCGAACCTTGATTTCAAGAGATATTTTATTTCGTACCACTTAAAAAAATTTAATTGGTTTATATGTAGCTGGGTGAAAACCAAACGGTCGTGCAGACCCCAAGTAAAATTTACATTTAAGCTGAACCCTATCATTTTGACTGTCATCTATTCAGGTCACTAACTAATTAACTTTCTACAAAAAGGGTCTAAAAGACCCATAATGGAAGAAATAAACGGTTAAAGATTCTTACAAAAAAATCTCGTCATAGTTTTTAAGACACCCATAAACATTTATAATGGTAGAACCTCGAATATAGATAAAGATCTAACAGCGCATTTATGTTTAATCGGATAATTTTTTCATCTTTGGTGACCCCTATTAAAACTCTCTGCTAAACATTTTTATGAAATATTTTAACATTCTGTCACTTGTATTTGTCTAACAAGGAACTCCTTTAAAATAAGGGTCTAAAAGGACCATAACCATAAGGTAAGAGTTATAGGGTTAAAGTCGTCTACAGAAAAATTACTCGCTTAATTTTACTGCAGAAGTCTGAGGAAGGGGATTGTATTTGAAGTTGTTTCATACATTTCATTGTTATCGCGGCTGTTAACCTGAAAATGTCTCTACTTGGTCTCTTTAAATGATATTCGGTTTTTGTCTTTCCTTAGTTAGGTCAAATGTTTCCTGTGATTTTGCAGATTTTAGGACGGAATGTTGCAGCCATTCATTAAACAGCAGATTTTAGCGGTCTTGATTGTGTCTGCTTTAACGGATCTTATGTTGTAAGTCTGATTCGTAAAATTGAAAATTCGTTAAACCGAGTGATGTTTTTACCTAAAATACCGCCATCTTATTAATTAAATAACTCAATTCATACATTTTTTTAAGAAATTTTATACTTAATTCAACGACAACAAATGTATTTCAGAAAAGGGCAAATGTATTTCAGAAAAGCTCAAATGTCTTTCAGAAAAACAAATGTATTTCATAAAAATATTTTTAGAATATTGTAACCTGGGTAAACTTTTGCAATGGTAAACCTCCGATTGTATTTCTGCCTTGAAAAAGCTTCTCTTAAGATCCATTCGCCGTTCGCAGGCGGCGTACAACTGTGGGTCTCTTCGTTCTTCATTCTTCT
>JAPVRG010276574.1:9700-21410 GCA_029783565.1 Rhagoletis cerasi
AGCTTCTCCTCCGATTTGTGGCGTGCGCCTTGATGTTGACACACAAAGGGGAGGGACCTACAGTTTTACGCCGACTCCGAACGGCGATTGTATTTTTTGAGAAGCTTTTTCATGGCAGAAGTACCCTCGGTTGTTTGCCATTGCCTGCCGAAGGCTTGAACCCAGGCTTGCGGAGTGGAAGCGCGCACTGCTTACCACTACACCACAGCGGCCTGTAGATATGCAGTAGAGTTTTATTTGTTCGTAAAAAGTTGCCACCTGTTAAAAAATTAAATTCAAATTATTTAATAATCAATGCGATCAGATCCTCACATGTGCAATAAGATTTTACCTTTTCGAAATGAATTGCCACCTTTTGAAAAATTAAATTCAAATTATTTAAAAAGTTAAATAAATTGATGAAATATTGGTATGAATCGAAATGGTTTTGAATAGGCTTTATTTCTTAGCTACACGTAGGCGGGTTGCCTCCTGTTTAAAAAATTAAATTCAATTTAAATAAGGGTGTCAGATTAAAGAGGTTTAATAGGGTTGTAGTTCGAACATATTTTGAGGAGAGTTGCCACCTGCTTGATAAGTCGAATATAATTCACACGTTATGTGAAATATTTAAATATGGGTGTCAGACGAAAAAGTTTTAAAAACATTTCGAATATTTTCGAGGTGTTTGAAAAGGATTGACAGCTGTTTAAAAAGTTAAATTCATATTATTTATTATGTTAAATGAATATTCAAAAGATAGGTATCAATTTAAATGATTTTGAAAAAGCTGCCACCTGTTTAAAAAATCAAATTCAAATAAATTCATTAGTTACTTGAAGATTTTTTGAAAAGATTGTTCTTTGAAAATACTTCTGAGGAGTTTTGCCACCTCATTGAAAATCCGAATTTAGTTAACTTAACTTAAAGAGTTTCAAGAAATATTTAGTTTGAAAATATTTTTGGTTAGGCTTGCCAACTATTCGAAAAATTACATCTATTTAACTGTGTATAATACGCGGAGGAATTTTTTGTGAAGGTCACCAGATCTACACCGTTCTTTCGAATTTCAAAAATGAGGTGCCAAATTAAAGAGCTTGGCTTGGTAGATGTGCAACAAGGTTTTTTTGAGGTATTAACTTTTTTAGCGGTGCAGAGTGATTTTGATGAAATTTGTCCAAAACCGACACCATGCGAGAGCTCTCTTCACTCAGTAATGGCTGGAGGGATTTAGATGGAATTTGGCATACGGATCTAATATTTGGAATATATTTTGGGTTTTTGAAGAGGGTTGCCACCTATTTAAAAACGTAAATTAAATTTTGGCGTTTTAACGCCATACGAATTCACTAGCTTTTTTTGTTTTTTTTTTTAACGTGGAAAAATATAGACAATTGGATATATACGCTATCTACAGTCCATACCGTGATTTGCGAATGCTCCAACCCTTTGCTTAGAAAGCTGCTTTTCAAATCTTTCTATCGAGAAGCTTATTTCGACATCTGTGTCGCTTCCCAGTGGATTTCGTAGTATATAACTAAAAATGTATGTTTCTATGAACAGTAGCGGCTCGGTAATCCGGACACTCGATAATTCGGGCACCCCGGTAATCCGGACTCTAAAATCAATTGCATTAAATGTTTCCCTCAGTAATCCGGACATACATTTTTTAAGTTCGCGATCATCAGTATCGAATTCATCGACCTCAAAAACGTTTTTACCTCCTTTGAAATCTGAAATTTTCACCAAGAAAGATACATATGTATGTTTAATTGTTTACATTAGCAGGTACTTTATTTTTTGATTGATTTTGGCATTGAAGCGACACTACATTCATAAAAAGAAAAACTATTTGAAAATCGCCAAAAAAAATTAAATGATTGCTGAGTTAAAGAAAAGCACGTCTATGAGACAGCTTACCTTAAAATATGGAGTTCGGAACCGACAATAAGTGACTTAAAAAAAAACACAGCAGAAACTTCAGAGGTAAGAATAACATTATAGAAAAATCTTTAAATTGTGCAAAGTAATATGCATACTTTTAGTTTTTTGTAAAAATAGACCGTGGACTTGATAAGAGTAAAACCATGAAGCCCGCAGAGTATGAAGATATAAAAAAAACCACTCTTTAATTGGTTTTGAGAAAAAGACAGCAAAACGTTGCTATCTCAAGTAGGTCTTGGTAATCTGAACGATTCGATTGTCCGGTGAATATCTTGGCACTAATTGTCCGAATTACCGGGTCGCTACTGTACTTGTCTATTTTTCTTCATTCCATGCAAAAGATCATAGATCACAATTTACGAAAATCTTTAATAGTTCATTAAATTTAAATTAGAAATCCCTTCAAGTCACCGCTTCCTACCCGAAGGCATAAAGAGTGACACTAAAATTCTTTTGTTGGATTTATTTGCTATTCGCTGTCAGCATTTGATATTTTTTGTTGTCGTTGCTACCTTAGCCATGTGAATGTTTTATTTTTCCCCCTTTTTTATGGTTATTAATGTCACGGTGCAATGGCGGCGAATATAAAACATTTTCGGATTTCACATTTTTTATTTTTGTAGTTGTGTTTTTTACAATTTTTCATGATACAAATATGTCGCCAACATGCGTGACAACAACACAATATTAATAAATACCACAGCGGCATTTTTACTAATTTTACGATTAAGATGACAACGCAATCCAGAACAAAAACAACAGCAGAGACTAGAAGTAGCGACAACAAAAACAACAACAAAATTAACTACATGGCTTGATAATCGGAAATTCCTTTTGTTTTGCTGTACATAATGAAATTTTTCAAATAACTTTTTTTTTATTATAGAAATGACAAGCGGCCGCCAAGGGAATGTTGTTGGCGATGTTGTTAACAACGGGTGATTATTCGAATTGATGTTGTTGTTATGCTTGCTGTCTTTAGTTGAGCGTACAAAAAAATAGAAAAACGAAGAAATAACTAAATACTTAGATAGATTAAAAGGTATGCGTGCGTTGGAGTGTGTGCGTATTTTGATTGGAGGCAGTTTATTTTCGCTTTAAACTAATTAAGTTTTTTTTTTATTTGGAAACCAACATTTGTGCCTTTAAGTGAGTCAAACGAATGAGGCCAATGTGATTAGGCGCGGCTGGGCGCAGGGTGCGCTGGATGGCATGTATCTTTGTACATATGTATGTATGTTCGTCGTGTCCATGCGATTAAGTATATCTAAATGTATATGTATGTATGTATATTTAACATTTGAACATTTGCTACGGCCTGTGGAAATTAAATTTAAGAGCATCGCGTCAATGTGGCTGGTAGTGGGTTAATGCAGTGCTTAGCGTGTGCCACATAAACTATTTCACTCGCAATCAACATTAAATTGTATTAAAAAGTATTTTATGTACCTTATAATTCGTCAGACATTTAAGTTTTCTATCACTGAAATTTTCTACTCGTGGGGAGGCAATTGGGCGGGGAATGGCCCTCGTTTTGGAATTTATTCTCGCCCACATGGCTATGTGTATGCATATAATCCACTGTTTAACAACAACCTGACTTTTTAATTAGTTTTGACGTTATATTTATTTCTTTTGTTTCTCTCTTCATTTCTCTTTTGTTTGTTGTTTTTTCGTGCTATAAATGCTGTTTTCATTCCACTGAATATTTCAATTAGTTTGAGCTTTTATTACTTCGTTATGTGTATATAGGAAATTAAAGAGAAAAATTACATTATTGGGCCAAAAAATTTAGTAAGAAACAAAACAACATATGCATCTCAAACTATAACAAAACTGGAATTTTTAACAACATCTGCCCACAATTGGCCCACTAAGTGGCAAGTTGCTTATTTGGCCTACTAACTATGTGCGGCTGGATTGCCATTTATAGTCATTTCAGTGCAACCACAACTGCTTATGTATAGATACATACCCATGCGCGTATTCGTGTTTTCCCACTGTGGTTTACTGCCCCAGTTTTACATATGCTTGTTATGAATTTTTGGTGATTATTGACTTAACTGGCAGCACAGAGTGTGTTCTTGTTTGATTCATTATTTTTTTAGTATAGTAAAGATCTGAAGAAAAAGTATGTGATACGTAAATATAGGATTCTAAAACCACCAACCATTAGCACTAGATAACAACAATAAAACCATAAGAGCAAATAGACCATCAAATTAAATTTACGTAGTAACCACACTGGGAAAAGAGTCAGCTATACATATTTATCTTAATACAAGATTTGGTAAATATAACCAAATAATGTAACTATAACAAAATCATGTGTTGAGAGAAACATATTTATTTGATTGATTGATTGATTGATTTATTTTCAGAGGGGATTTTTTTAACTGACCCCTTTAAGCTCTGGTAGTTTCACCAGCGACAGCTTCTATTGAAATGTATGCCGACTCTTTCGCCGCGGACCGGTGTACTGGCTTTCAGACGTAAGTTCGTAGGTATTTTTTTGCTCATTCCAATCAAGGTCCTGGTTTAATTCTTCGGCTCCACCACTGCTTAGCTTTCGAGTGTAAAAACTCGGTACTTCTGCTTTTGATTTCCCTAGCGAGGTGCCCGTTTCCACTGAGGGGGACAGTTTAGCGCAGATCCGAATCTCGCTGGTTCGTCCGTTGTCGTATGAGGGCAATTTTTAATTGACCAGAAATTGCAGCCAACTCTCTACTACAGTCTTACACTACTTAGATGTAGAAGAGAAGAGCCGCTGAATTGCCGCCTAACTATCCAAGGATATTTTCACCTGCGCTTTCAGGAGTGCATGATGTTGAATGCAGTTTATTTTTGATTGTTGATGCAAACGTCTCCGGCCGGAAAACGTCAAATCGAATTTCTCTATAAAAATCCCTGAACATACCCCGCATTTCGTCTTTGATCTGAGTCACTTCCCGAATACAGTCAGTCAGGCTGGCCCAGAATTTTGATATGATATAGTCGGTGGGCAGCCCAAATTATCTTTATTTCCATTACCCTATAGCCCGATAGCGCTGACAGCAGCTGAATTTTCGATAGTAAGATCTGTCGAGCAGAGCTTAGCTCTTTTTTTAACAACATGATCCTTAGGAATGGCTGACTACCGCTCCATATGAAATTATAGATTGGGCTCTAACCGTATATATAAAGTACACAGCCCTTGGCTTCATTAGGCAACTGTTATATAGCTTTTTTTGGCTGTATAGGTGGACGCCGAAGCCTTCATTTCTCGCAACTTCAAGATACCTTTTCCTGTGTGAATTGAAGTTTAGTAAAATGTACCAACTTTGTTTTATTTGAAAAAACCTTCAAGTCAGTTTTCTCCGGACTCTCCTTATGACCCTAAGGAAATTAACCCGATATAAACCACCACCTTGATTCCCTAATAATCAAGCATTTGAAGTTGTATATTCAAGGCCACAAGCCATAATGGCAAAAATACTCTACATATCGCTCACGTCGTTGGTGCTAAAGAGACTAAACTAATTTACAGATCAATTCTGGCTAAGATAGTTGAAAGTCTTTTGTAAGACAATTGAAAGACAGTAAGCAAGATAGTTTGAAAGACTTTTGTTATTCTAGTGCAAGTCTTAGAAAAAAATCTTCTCATTCACCACTCGTGGTGAAATGCTCTTTTGACAGAAAGCACCTGAGCATGTTCCAAATGGAGATGTATATCATTTTGCTCGCGCTGCTTCAACAGTCAAAATGGTCGAGTGAACAAAGCTCGGCCTAGTCTGACGTGTAATTCTAGAGATCCAAGGTTCGAGTCCCCTACGGATGTTTTTTTCTCTTTTTTGTTTATTTCTTTTTTTCGTTATTTCATTTAATATTTAAAAACTTACTTTATTTCTTTTATAAATTTAATTTTCTTTTTTTATATTAACTTTTAGATTTTATTCTCCTAAAAAGACATGTTTAGGCGCGCTTGCTAACACCAGGCGCCTAAATATATGCTTTGTAATGCTGCATATGCAAAAATTTCCTTTATTATATTTATGAAATTTTTGCGCAAGCACTTCTCAACTGCCATGTAATAAGTTTTTTCAAGCTATGACTTGATGGCAGTTTAAAGATGCTCGGCCTAGTCTGATGCATCCTCGGACACTGCTTCCGGGGTTTTTGCGGACTCTGCATGGCTTACAACCATGCAGTGGTGCTACTCACCTATAGTTACCATTGGCCACAGTGCCTACCCACTATTTTTGCTTGAATAAATATTTTTTTTATACATACATGCAAACATACTGGTCTCCCCTCTCACTGAGTTATTCAAGACAAATGTTTGTTTTAATTTTATTTGATTTTTTGAAACTTATTTTACTTCTTGTTTTTAATTTACTTTATTTTCGTTTTTTCAGACTTTGTTTTAAACAGAATTTTTTTTTTATTTAATTTTTAAACTTTCTTTATTTTCTTAATTTAAATTCCTTTAAATTTTTAGATTTTATTTAATATTTAGAAACTTATTTTGATAATTCTTCTGTTTTTTATTTAATTTTTTTTTTATTAAATTTTCTTTAAATTTTTAGTTCTTATTGTGTTAAAAAGAAAAATATTTCTTTTTTAACTTCATTTGATATTTAGAAAATGTTTTGCTTAAAGACACAAAATAACGCAAAGACCTCCTTGTTAATAGATCTTTCAATTAGTCTTTCGAAAGATAAAAAAAGCTTTCAAGATAGTTGCCAGAATTGACAATTGTCTTACGAAAAACTTTTGTCTTTCGCAAGGCTGTGTTGAGCTGAAAGACAGTTACCACAATTGCCCTGTTAATCTCCGAATCCAGTTGGCTCTTCTTGTCTGACAGTATTCAAAGAAGCCCCGGAATTATTGTAATGAAATTCTTTATTACTTAACATTTTTTACTGCTTAAATGTCTTAACCTTATAGTTTACATGGTCGTATTAATTACAATATAACTTTTATTTAATTTCTTAACAACTTTATGAATGTATGCATATTTAATTTTGTAATACCTACTTCTCTCTTTTCTATTTGCAGGTATGTAACTGTAATTTTTCAAAGATAATGAATATGTTTTGTAAGTAATGCTCATTCGCAAATATTCTTATATCGCAAGGTAGTATGTATGTATGTTTGTCTAAACGTTATCAAGTTTTAAACCACTTCCATATTATAACATAATCAACACGTTTCTGATGTTTAGACGACTCTTAAAAGCCATTCGGGTATTCGAACGACTCCCATTATAATAAATGTTTAAAACTACTAAAAAGTCTATCGGAAATGCCTTTATCCATTTATGTAGGCTACCAGCAATCTGTTCTAAGAGTTTCTTTTTAGTGTCCAGTGATTCAACGATTGTGTTAATGAAATCTGGCTAACGGTTTATTGTAAAATATTCGCTGAAATATTATACAAACCGTGGTTTGAAACCACCTAAAATCGCGCTCGTCCAATACCTTTAGCTGTGGATATAATCTGAGAGATATAGATCATGATATCTAATAAGCTTTCTTTACGGTTACAGATTTTGTTTGCATTTACTTGGATCAGATCAAAAAGGACATGTGCTTAAGCTGAACTGTGTGAACTTTGTTTGAATATTGGACAGAACTTTGAGAAGGAAATAGAAAATTTACGCAGCTTTTTTTTTGAAACATTTCTTTTTTGACAATTTATACTAAATAAATGACAAACCTATTGCAGTTTTAAAGCGAATCTGTGCCTAAACGTGTCAACCTTGCAAAAAATCTTCCTCTTTATCAGTCTTATGAGTGACTTTAAATTTAAAATGCACGTAAATGCATTTACTGCACAACAAAAACTAAGTGTTGGCCGGCTACCTACTTAATTGCCACACATTGACACCGAAACGTAAACGATGGCAACTCTCCAGCAATTGTGGCGCTTGAAATACTCGTACGTGAATTACCAACTCACAAAAACACAGAAAAGACAACCTGGATGAGTGGTCAAAATTTGTTTTAGCGCCGCTGCGGCACACGCTACGATGCGATGGTTCGGAAGCGCGGCGTTGTTGCCACAAAAGTAGAGGCAATAATTTATGGTAACTGTAAAATAAAACATATGGCCGCAACGGTCGAAGAATGCCAAAAATAAACATTTGCAAAAAAAGTTAAATAAAGTAAACTGAAATACTAAACCACAAAACAACACTAACACACATTCGGATACCTACACAATCACTCACAAAATAAAATTAAGTTAAATGGAATCCACTGAAAATTGCTTTCAAACAGGAAGCTCGCAATTCGGCGAAATACAAAACGGCTGTCCGTGTAATTGTAACTTCAACTGTAATTTCAGTTGGCAAGCAAAGTTCAACGGCGTTGATGCCCACGGTGAAATCGATAAAAGACCATATATGCAAACAAACAAACGCACACATCGATGTTGAATATTACACAGCCAAAAGTATTGCAACAATTTTCGGCAGCAGCGGCAACGGCAGCGGTGGCAAGTCACGGTCAAAATGTGCCACAGTAATCGACCCGAAAGTCGACCCAAGCCAAATAAATGTGTGCGTGTATGTGCATATCTACATACCTATGTGCTGTATGCATCCCATATAGATTTATAAGCATATAAAAATAAGCTTGAAAATTTCTACAGTAGGTGTAAATTTATCGCGCGCGCGCAAATTTTTCACTGGTCGACCGTAGTTGGTTTTGCGGCTTTTTGTTTGTGTTTGAGTTTGCGTTTGTGCTTTGCTTTCATTCACCACCCTATTTGGGCCAACACAACACACATGCTCGTAAATCCTTTGGCCCCAAAAGTATGCACATATGCACTTTTTTGTTCTAATTTTTTTTTGTTTGCTTGTTTGGTGGTTTTATTAAATTTTCGGATGAAAATATTATAATCATTTCTTTTTTTTTTTGCTTATTTGTTTGGTTTTCTGATGCCAAATTCTGATTTTGTAGTATATTTTAAGCCGTTGTAATCGTTTTGTAATCTGATACTTTTCAGAGATTTTATTTGCAATCGAAAATACTTTATTGGTTGACTTTTAGCTGACAGTATGCGATTTTTCATGCATGCAAAACGCTTTTTTTTTGCAGCCGGCATGAAGAAAGAAGGTAATAAAAAATTAAAAATTTCAACTTAAACAGCGCTGTATTTATATGTATATTATGGAATGTAGTACGAGGGGCAGCACATATGCATATATTTAGTAAGCGAATTAAAAAAATATTTAAAAAAAAATACAGAATATTTATGGAAGTACATATGTGCATACATATGTGTTAAGAGGTTTAACAAGGGGTCGTAAGGATCTCTGGGGGGAGCCATACATATACATAATAAATTTTCTAATGGTTCAGAGCATTTAGCTCTGCTTGCATTCACATTCCAATGACGACTATACGTATTTAATTCATTGTTTTTTTAACTGCATGTCGCGATTTCACGAAATTGCCAGCACACCTACGAATACCATCTAACTTAACCAACTCTTAAATGCTTCAATCAGGACAATATTTACGTTAGACTAAAATGTGGTGGCTGCTCTCATCCATATCCCGGATCGAGGCAAAGTTCGCAAATTTTTCGTCCGACAGAGTCAAAAAAGTAGAGGTGGGGATACCGCCGCCTAATAACGTTTTTTTTTTCTCGAAATAATGTTGTATTTATTCTTCCATGCGCCAAAGCTGGCAAGTTTTCGCATTCTTTCTCAGCATCTTCATGGGCATATTGTATGGTCTTTCTATAAAATGTTGTCCTCTGATAATGTTGCCATTGGAGATGCTGCAACAGTCAGGGGTATACCCGATTCGGAGAAGAGTTTACGGTCTATAAGCAGGTACCAGTCCTTGCAAGTTCACCTGCTTTGCAGTTACTCAACTTATCTGTATGGCCTGACACAAAAATTGCCTTAAATGTGTATTTACGTTTAGAGTATTTCTACATTATTTTACGGCTTTTGACCACGGTGCAGACTGACTATCCGGAAAAAAATTACTGCATCCAAAAGGGAACCTGAACTGATTAACCTTCTTGGTATTTGTGTCCTTTCATATATTCAACGCATTTATACAGACAGTATTGCTACTTTTAAACAAAAGGTTAGTAAGAAGGATACTATGTGCGACTCACAGGGCTTAGGTCGCCGTGAAGGGTTACACTCCAGTAGTTAACATACGCACCGCACAATAATAAGACGCATAACTTTGGTCAGGGATTCTGTAATTCCTACAAGTAAAACTAGTTTCTTGAAAGCCAAAGCTTCTTCTATGTTAGACACAATATGATGATGGTGGAAGTTACAAATCTCTCTCCTATTTTACTTTTGCTTGATATACGAGTCCACTAGTTTCTCCAAAGCTTTTTTGAAAGACAGAACTGTAGCCTATAGGGCGAAAGTCTCTGGGTTACACCTGGAAGCACTTTCTTCCCTTTGGTCATGGTCCACGCCTTGAGAATGTTGATCAAGTTAAGAAAAATCTTGTAGATTGCGGTTAGTAGAGGACAAAAAAGGACGGCTGCCTCTCGGAGTTCGGAGGGAAATCTTAGCCCGGAAATGTGTACGCTTCGAAGGACTTAATGACCCATTCTACTTTTGATTAACTTATATTGTCATCCGATAGTATTGAAAGTTAAGTAGCAGGTTCTGCAAATTAGGTGCTGTAGTGCAGCCTGAAAAGAACGTACTCATTGCTAGATCCAGAAATTTGTCACAAGAAAATGTCCAGTCGCCATTTGGTTTGTGGAAAGATGGGACTTTTGATAGAAACTTTCGTGGAAACTCTTCCATAAATAGTTTTCAGGCATAAGAAAGCTATTTTTGTGAATGTTAGGAACACCTTGTAGGATTGACAGTTTGATGAAGGAGCCTTCTGCTCTTATTTCTTATGGAGCTTATTTCGCTATTCAAAGCAATGTGGCTAGCTAGAAGGTAGGACTAGCGCATTGAGGGGACCAGTGGATATGATAAATGAACTAGGACATAATAATCTATACACTAAATTTTTGTTCGAACTTAAGGGTTCTAAAAGGACATTTGGCTTAACATAATATATAGCCTTAGTTTATGTGATGGTATTTCTGTAGCCGGGTCACAGAAAAGACAATATTCCTTCAACCTCAGGCCTAATGTGAACATAGAGGGAACATGGCACTAACCTACTACATATGTACTATAAGCATACCTATGAGAGCTCTTACTTTTTCCTTTGATATATTGATTAGAAGTTTGGAACTCTTCAGTTTGTGTCATCCCAATAGTCATTTCACCTGGGTTGGCCCTGTTTTGCTAAGTCAGCGTGTGTTCTTCTTTTTCTTAATCTGTTTCCTGAGCTCCTTTTTGGTAGTGTGTTGGACTACCGGAAAGAAGCATTCAGGCCCAATTGATGCATTTGCTGCTCCACCTATTGCTCTCCCGTCTGCTTCCTCATTGCCTTTGTGACCAGATATCTAGAACATCTAAATATTGTTTTGTCTTTGCTAGGGAGTTAAGACTTTCCACTATGTACTCCATACACATGTACGTTTACATATATGTTAACGTACACCTTTATAATAATAATAGATTGGCGCTTACACATATGTTAGTGTTTGGCCGAGCTTCTCCTCCGATTTGTGGCTTGCACCTTGATGTTGTCACACAAAGGGGAGGGATCTACAGTTTTACGCCGACTCCGAACGGCGATTGTATTTTTGTGAGAAGCTTTTTCATGGCAGAAGTACCCTCGGAGGTTTGCCATTGCCTGCCGAGGGGTGACCGCTGTTAAGAAAAAACCTTTTTTCTAAATTTTTTTCAACGTTG
>JAPVRG010276602.1:0-17601 GCA_029783565.1 Rhagoletis cerasi
ATATTTGGTTTGGATAGGTGAGCCCGTTCTGGAGTTATAGCGTCAGGAAGAAAACCCGACTTATTTTTATATTATAGAATGTTTGAAATGGGAAAAACACCCCTGTTTACCATATAACGGTAAGTTTCAGAATTGTGAAAAAATCGATGTTTAATGCGTGCGCCGGGTATTTAATGTTCGGTTTCACCCGAACTTAGACTTCTTTACTTGTTTTTAATTAACGTACCCTTTAACTAAAACTGAAAAAAAAATCGCACCCTTGAACGAATATTTAAATAAAATTGGACGGACAAGCAAAAAAAAATATATTTTGAAAATAATTTCTAAAATCGATTATCCCGAAAACGGTTAAGTTTTGGACTTCTTTTCTTGTCTTTTTTAAGTTTTTGACATCATGTAATGCATATATCCAAATTAGTCACAAATTACTTAAATAATAATGTCTTAAACCGCGACGACTTTCCCGGTGACCTTGTATACAAATGTACATCTTGAGTACGCAGGATTTTTGGACTTTGCATTTTTCGGGGTTACTCGGGTTTTACTTGTCATCATTTCTTTAAGTGCTTTTGGTATTTTTTCGGAACTTTTCCGGGTACTTCGTGATATATTTTTTTAGGATTTTCAGGAGTACTTCCGTATCCTCAGAACTATTTCCGAATTTTCTGGGCTATTTTGAGATTCTTGGGACAAAATCAGAATTCTCGGGAGTATTTCGATACTTTCGGCACTATATCCGGATTTTTTGGGATTATCAGAACTACTTCCGGATTCTGGGAACTATTTCGGAATTTTCGGGGCTATTTAGAGCTTTTCGGGACTGTTTTTTGTTATTTTCGGAACTGCTTCGTAATTTTCGGGGACTCGGAAATTTATTTGCAAGATAAAAATATTTTTCTAAGTTAATAAATCTGATTAGAAAATTGATAAAAAAAAAGGATTTGGGGTGGTGGGGGGCCTGGCACCGGTGTTTCAACCCGGGCCCGTATTTGCTCTTGACAGCTCTGAGAGTACGTCAAAGGTCAAAGCAAAGAAGTGTGGAAACTTTCCTTTGTGAAACATTTTGGAGCATAAATGTTTAGACATTAATTCACGTGTTCTGAAACCTATTCCAGTAGGAGGCAAGCCAAGACTTTTGCATTTAGATTTGTTTAGTTTGAATTAGAAGAAAACTGGACCAATTTCCTAAGCAAATAATAATCTGAAAAGCATTGCTAAGGACTGAGCGTCACCTCAAACCAAACAAAATCTATTTGTCCATCTCTTGCATGAACGAACTTGGAATCCATTGTAAACCGCTCTCGAACGTTACCAAGTAGTAGTACATAAAGTCATCGTTTGTTGGCACCAACTCGTAAAGCATAATCTCTGAAATATAGCATTTGGCACACTTCGATAGCCACACCTTTTAGGTTGTATATTTGTATATGGTTTACCTATTTTTTTGTACACACAGTTGCACGAGTATTATGTGTGTACATACATACATACATACATATGCACTTATAAGAAAAATTTTCTTTTCAATATTTCGCGCTTCCACATTCGGTCATACGCTCACATAACAGCCAACAACTTAAAATCGAAAATTTATTTCCTCATTTTCCGTTACAGTTGTTCCGTTTTCCAAAGGCTCAACAAACATCAGACCAATGTTGCACCTTCCTTCACACGACGCGCATGCACTGCTCATCTAAGATTACACAACAAATAAAATTTCAAAAAAAAAAAAAATAAACGAAATGAACCAAATAAAATTGAATTCGTAATAGCTGCCGCCACTGCTGTTGTTGCAGCCGCTAGTAAGTATTCAAATTTTACAGTTATCTATGTGTATGGATATTTGCTTACAATGCACTACATTTTATTGTTTACAGTACGTAATTCAATACCAGCATGTCCTGGCGGCAGGATAACGCACTTTTCACTTTTAAGCTACGCCCTGCTACGCACATATTCCAATGTGTGTGCGCGTGTGTGTGTGTATAGGTGAGTGTGTGGAAAAACTCAGCTGGTTGGTGTACGTTGCTCTGCTGGGGGGTTGTTGCCACTCGAGGGGATATCCTGTCATTCACCAGCATACGCACTTACACTTGTATGTGGGTGCAGCAACTGTAAATTTGTTTTTATATTTTAAGTAAATACATACTTTACGTAATGCACCGGTCATGGCGTTGTCATGTCAGCTGGCTGTGTTGTTGGCGATACTAGACAAATTCATAAAAGTACGCAGGAGTGTGAAGTTGTTTGGTGAATTTATAAGTTTCCTTGGTGGGGTCATTTGAGATTATTTTCAGCTGTTGCTGGCGATTTTGGGAAGCTGGGTTTTATACTTGTACATATTTGTAGGAATAATGTTTGTGGTTGTGACGTTTAATGGTCGCTGGGAAAGGTGAAAATGGAGCAGGAGGCGCAAACCGGAAAAACTGGGGAAATAGAAACGGTATTAGCTGGAGAAGACTTACTGAATTTGTTTGCGATAGAAAGGGAAGCAGCACGTCGTATGAGAAAGTACAGTTTATCATAAATATTTCAATTTTGTTTATGACACCGTGCGACAGTAAATTTTACACTCAAGGAAATCAATATACTCGCAAAACTAATGACAAAACATGGTATAATTGCGTTTTTAGTTTTTTCTCTGACGTGAGGATTTTTTTTTTAAAGGATTTTGAAATTTCAAAAATATGATTAATTAAAAAAATTATTTAAAAAACTCAGTGCAATGTAGAATAACAGTATGGGTATCAAATGAAAGAGAAAATTCTGTAGAATTGAAAAAGACTAAATATTTTTAAACATAAGGGAGAAAAGGTAATGAAAATGTCCTTTTCAAATTTCATCCTTGAATATCCTTGAATATTCGCAGTATTTATTTTTGAAAAATTATACGTTAAAGACTAAGAGACACATGGACACATTCTCGAATTTCATCACTTTCATTTTACGAGTCCAAAAAAAAAAATTATTAAAAGGACATTCAATCCCTATTCGTCCTTGCGACTCAAAAAAATTTAATTTTTTAACAGAATTTTCTCTTTTATTTGGTGCACATATTTTTATTCTACATGATACTGAATCTCGTAAATATTTTTTTTTAATTATTCATATTTTTGAAATTTCAAAGTCCTTTAAAAAAACCTGACGTCAGCGAGAATAACTAAAAACGCAGTTTTATTATATTATGCCCCTCGTTTCGAGATTATATTGATATTTTCGTGTGTTTTGAAATTTTTTGATTTTTGTCGCACGGTGTAATCAGACTAACGAAAGGAAATCGTTGAAGCACCATCAGGCTAAGGAGCACTGGGTTTTCCTGATCGGTGCGTACCGATGTTGGCTTCGAATGGGTCCTCCTCTACACACATACCTCCAAAGATCCAAGGAGTAAAGAAGTCTCTTTCAGTTAATGGAATAATCGGAAATAGGAGATATGTATGTTCTGTCGAGAAGTCTTTGCAAATCTCAAGATTTCGCTCTTGGATTCTTATAGCCTGATGAGGGTGAGCTGGACTTTGGAATCGCTTATGGTGCATTCGAAACTTATCAGGGAGTTCCAGATATCTCTCTCAGTCGTCTCTAAATACTTCCAAATCAGCCTGATATGGGCATGTGCAAGGCTGATGAATTTGCTAGGCAGGGCACTCTCAAGGTTATCTGCTCGGGTAGAGAGCTCGTGGGACATACAGCGGCCTATTCCTGGTCAGATGCACTTTTGTCGGCTTAGCGAGCTCTGGGCGAATATTTCGACTTACAAGTTAGCAAAGTCCTTCTAAGCGGTGGTGGACGAACGAGCTTGTTGAGCTAACCAAGAACCAACTCTCTAGCCTGAAAATGTTGTTTGAAAGGTCACGGTCCAATATAAAATCGTGTGGTACGACTTAACATCGTACCCGACTCCTATTGTGATAGTTTTTGGAAGAAAACGTGGTAGAATCATCCTAGTCTTCATTCTTCTCCCGGAACGAAAAAAATTTTCACATTCAGTAGCATCAAAATTAAAAATATCTAAATGTCCGCCTCGTAGGCATAATGCCTAACTTAACTTAATGGATCAGTTAAGTAAGATCCCACGTTCAGGCTAATCATCCTTAAGAAAGACTCGGATAGGATACCCTTCTTTTGATGGTGTGCACCTTAATGCGGAAGCTGCCACCGTCCGGCTGGCTGAATGTTGGACGAGAAAAGATAAGGAATACCACAGCTGCCAAGTAAAGGAGCACAAATTCAATGTGGAATTTGTGTCGCGCGAAATACTCCATTTCCCGTAGTATGAGCATCTCGTCACAATTCGCAAATTTGTGCCTATGCGCCGACTGAGGAGAAGGACGAGACCAGTCCATAGAACCTGCAGTCCCTGTTGCGATATTACAATTGTTCTTGGCTATTTCAATGCCAGGGTATATTAGGTACGAGTCTCCGGTCTCACTGTCGGCTAACCGACTGAGGCTGTTCATCTCCTTCGGCGTCGAAAAGATTACAGTCTGCAACATTAAATTTTAGCATAAGAAGATCTATCAATTGATCTCCTGATTGAAACTCGAAAATCAAAAAATCAATAATATTGTAAAAGACAAAGGGAACGTTTCTATTAGTTTAAACTCCATTGCCATGGACCAAACATCGATTCGGATCACCACCTTTTCGAATCCAAGATACGCGCGCACCTCTGTGCAGTAAAAACTAACTAGTGATAACGAGCTATATTTCCAGCTCACACTGCTCCGCTACCAACGAAGGTGCTGGATTTCAGTGAATCCGAAGGAAAAACTGGTAGGACGAGGAATGTCAAACCGTTGCAGAAAAAAGGCAAATCTTCGTCCGAGCGAAACGTCTGCTATGTTGGATCAACGTATAGAGCAGAAGGGGGAAGCGATACGTACTTAATTACCGTATCATAAAGATAGGGACCGAAATAAGTGAGTGCGAAAGGCTAAAATTGCTAGCCGATATTTGGTGCCCATTTCGTTCCCATAAATACCAATAATAAACTATCGGGTTAGCTAAAGTGATTCATCAGCTATCGAAATATGACCAAGAGAGCTCCCGACCTACTGCCACTGTTTGCATGATCAGTGTGAAAGTGATAGTTGGCGCAGCACCCTGAGAAGAGTATGTAAATCTAAAGTTTAAACGACCGCCAATAGCCATTGGAGAAATGGATTTTAATTTTGTAAAATGGGGACTTCTTCCACAGGACATAGATACTTAACTACATTATTACTTTAGTCATTTCTAATTAATTTGGTTATACGACATCATGTGCAAACCCCAACCGGTTTCGAGGTATTCGATTTTAAAGATAATTTTGAAAAAATATTTTTTTTGTACGTCCATTTTTTTCTGATTTTAGTTTGGGGTTCAGTTAATAAAAATCATCCATAAAAGTTGAACCAAGCTTTGACAGCTAAAAATTTCAATTCACGATTTTTAACTAAGTGATTTCTTCGTCTTCTTTAAAAAGAATTGTTGTAAAGAAACTACTCTGCAAATTTTTTGAAAAACTATTATGTCTCTTTAGCTATCCGAAAAGGTATAACACTTAAATTAATTAAGTAACTCTTAGGCGGATTGGCGGCTCAACTAATGGAATGTAAAATTTCATAGGAAGGAAAAAATTAAAAAATAGGTGGTTAAAACAAAAAACTTGACAATTTAAACTTTTTTATTCATTATAATTCGTTCTCGACATGGGATGGCCATTTTTGATAAACATTCTCATTATTTTCGTTAAATTCATTTTTTTAAATTTTTTTTAACTTTTTTTTTTAAGTTTAGGGCATCATGTCATATAATTAAAGTAATCAGAAATTACATAAATAATAATTAGTCGTTTTCACGATCTTTCACCAAAAAACAGAACTGATATTTATTTCAAGAAAATTATATTTTAAACTATAATACTAAATATTGATTCCGACCGTCTCCGACATTTTGTTTAGGACGCAATTTTGTAAGTTTTTCTGAAGAAGATTTTTTTAATAAGTGTTAGATACACGTAAACATAATTATGTTATGATTCAATAGTATTTTTATTTAGGAGCTTAAAATACCAACTTAAAAACCGTAATAGTACTCAAAACTACGTGAATTTAATAAATATTTTTCAAATTAATCCTATTTCTTTTAATTTTAGGCGACATATTAGAGCGGCCATTTTTAATGTGTTAATGTGTTGAAGGCTCCGCTTCACTATGATTTCCAGCGCCCCCTAACGCAGCCTAGTAAACAAAATGTGATTCTAGTGACTCTCTCGCCACTATACTCGCCCACTGACTCGGTTCATTACTCGCCTTACTGTTTAAACGAAACGAGCACTCGGCCGAGTCACTGTCTCGCCGCTCTACTCGTTACGTGTGATCAACGCTTTACTCTCGCTATCCCAGTTTACTAAGCGGCATACTTATTGAACAAGACAGTGCTACTAATACAGTCCACGGGCGCGCACTGGGTTTATCTTTATCTTGCGATACATTGCATAAATATACAAATATAGTAAAATTACAAAATAAAAATATGTCCAAATAAAAATCGTGCAAATAAATGAAGAAAAAACACACAAATTAAACACGAGTGTTTAATTATATCGGAGGAACCATCTCGCATTTGAACATACTAAAACCTATATTTTTGCGACCGACTTTGTGATCCAAAAAGTTTAATCTGAAAATAACGGTTGAGGGATGATTGAAAAAATTAAAATCCAAAAATAACCATTTAATTTGATCGCGAAAATATAAGTCAAATTTTGACAGTTAAATTATGCTTTTTATTATAAAGGTCATAATTGTTACTGTCCCTGACTCAGAGTGAAGGGTAGACACACACCTTATATTTGTTGCTTTCAAAGCCGCTGTCGACAGCATGAAAATAAGTTGCCTATATATCACAATGCCTACATTTGGTATCAATCTTGCCACTCATTGCTACTTTAGACCGAGTAGGCAATTTAAAAGTAAAGTCCTCTCTCGTCTCGCCCATTAGTCTCATACAATTCCATATAATTCCTTTTCTGATAGTTAATCACTGAGAGTCTTTAATTGAATTCAATTAAGTCGATATACAAGCGAGTACATGAGCAATGAATTTTAATAAAATGAATTCTTTTTTCAAAGTAATTATTCAATAAATGGAATTTCGGTACATTAAAAAATTGCAAAAAATAGGAAGCCCGATAAAAAATTTTCCAATGTCCCACTGTTCGAACTATCAATGATTGCTAAATATTTGAAGAGCTGGCAGTTATGCAATTCGAGTAGGGTCACGTGCAAGTAAAATATTACAAACTTCGACGTAACAGCAAGCGCATTACTGCCTATTGGAATGAAAAAAAAAACAACTCGTCAATCATAGATGAGTTGTGAACAGAAATTGCAAATATGTAATAACAAAAAAAAAGAAAATTTTAATCAATTGAATGCACCAACAGCGCATGCGCAAATTGCTTTTGAAAAGTAGCGATGCTATGCAACATAAATCACCCCCTTTTTAAATATTATTTTCCAAATTAAAAAAAAGTAGTTATCTAAATGCAGTGCCAACAGACAAGAACACGCAACCAGCTGACGGCGAGTTTACCAAATAAGCAAACTCCCCTTTCATTCATTCTCTATGCTTATTTCTTTTCATAACTTTAAATTTGTAGGAAACCCTCTACAATATTCATTTCCATGCTGCATTGGCACTAAGTGGTGGCGCATGCGCACATGACACGCGTCTACTGTTGAGCACTATGTGCATAACAACACCATCACAGTCAGGCCATGTGTCTACTTATGCAACATGCATTGTTGCAAGTTAGCCGATGATTGAGTGCATAGACGCATGACAACTAGTCGAAAAAGCAGCCAGTCGAAAATGAAACGGTGCGATATCCTTTCGGTGCTGGCAAAGAGGCTGACCGAATGGGGCGTTGAGTTTTCTACATAAATATAACACAAATTCTATGTTTTTGTGCCACTAAAAATAGCAGCAGTTCGCTTAGGACTCACATTTTTAGCAAGCATTCCATACTTTAACGGATCAAAGTAGCTCGAATGTGCCATGTTTCTCCTCTCTGTGCTTATTTGTTGCGCCTTTTTCCCACTACTGTATTTTTTTTGTCATGAATTTTAAGTAATATCTTCTCAAATTCAAATCTGTTTAATAGTTTGACATCCCCCGTTCACAGCTGCATCATGCATCTATTGTAGAAACCTAAAAGGTTTGAGGTAGCGTATGCATGTAAATATATTTGGGCGTGAAAATGAGATGGCCCTTCAGGCTCATATATCATTTTGCTAAAATAGTATTTTGACATATATTTTAGAAATGAAAAAAAAACAGCTAAAAATAAATGCGCATAATTTACTTAGCTGCAAAAATTAGCGTGTGACCGTAGCGTGGAGAAGAAATTCCTTTTTGCCTTTCCCACGAATATTCCTCTTCACCAGCTTAAATGTTAATAAATTCCTCAAAGCCCCTTTTTTATCAAAAAAATTTAACATTTTTGTTTTAAAAAACCACAAAAGTCATTAATTCTTCACGCAATTCTTTGGTATGACATAATATCAAATAGAACCAGCGATGGTTAGGTCGTCAAAGCCGACTTGATAAAGACGAAATTTTTTTAATACTTATCTTTCGCTTGCTTTACTTTTTGCTTTAGTTTTCTAGCTTTGATTTACTATAAGTAGACAACGACATAGCTATGTAGGTGTTGTGTACTTCAGAGAATAATGTTGGCTGAGACCGTCGAAGTGCAAAGGCATGAGTTCATGAACTTACCAGGAGCATACTGACTACGATGACGAAATACATACGAGTACATCTGTCTTTCGCGCTGCATCTTTCAGATCTGTCTAAAATAGACAATGCGTAATCAGGTCTGAGGAGTGTAAATTTTATCAAAAAAAACAACCCGTTGCCCATATTGCTCTTCTCTAAATCGGGCTACCTGTGGTTAAAAAGGAAATGTGGGTCGACCAACTTATAGTGTTATTTTGGCATATGTAGGATCGACGAGGCAAAACACGTTCTCTAGGAGATCGCCTTGAGTTTGAGTGCAGTAATATGATAGTTGGTGGCGTGGTGTCTCAAAATAATTGTATCCGCTGTAAAGTTGCAGAGAGGGTGGACGCGTCTCATACTTCTGATAGTGCTATGTACATTAATAGTAAGGAATCAATAGCTCACTTAGGACCGCTCCAACCCCAACCTGGCTCTTAACGTCATGCTTAGCATACCACCAATCGATATCGTAGGCTAGGCTGCAGTAGGAAGAGCAAAGGGACTTGGATTGTTTAACTTTGACTTAACCCTGGATAGCACGGATACTGTGTAATTAGACTGACACTAATAGCCCATTATTGACTCACATCGCCTCAGGGGATGAGTTGACGAGTGGCAGAGGTTGAAAGGAAGCACCGATGAACTTCTATTTATTTAGCAGGAAGCTCTAAATCGAGCTTAAATTGTGGTTTCTAGATCACTGTAGTGTTTTGCTGGCAGTGGTAGCTGCCGTTAAGGAAGCAGTTGTTTGGCTGTTAAATTTTGCGAAGTCACCAAGAAAGGTTAACTTCAACATTGAGAGCTAAGCGACAACCAGTGTTATGGGTTCGTTCACGCTGCGCTCTTGCTGGTAGAAAAATACCTAAATTTTCTGTTTCATTTGATTAAATTCTAATCAGACTTATGTATTTGCAAGGTATTTGCGTTTCAGATGAGTTTGCTAAGAAAGGCACACTTAAATTCGTCTTACCGGGAAAAGATAAAGTTGGAGAACCTTTGGCTTCATGCAGACTGCTCTAGGACAGATGAGCGACGTGTCAGATGAACCTCGTTTCAGATGAGCGAATGCTGAACGAAAACGAAGACATGTACAACCGAACGGTATTTCTGGCCGAAGGTAAACCGGGAACGATTAATGGATCTTTTTAGGCTCAACTTTCAACTGACAGGACACTACCGTTCGATGGGGGCAATTACACGGTAAGACTAAATACAACGGACTTTCACTGTCGCAACTGTTTATGGATGATGAAATTACCCTTACACTTTGTCTCCAGCTCCCAAGTATTGACAGTCTGCGGTTCAAACTCCTTGAATCGCATTTTTTGCCAGCACTGAAAAGTTTTTCGCACTGACATCTTCCATCTGCGAAAACTTAAGAAGTTCTTGACTCACAGCACTTTTCGCCAAAACTGAGCTGTTACCGTTCGTAGTGGTTACACAAAGGAGTCATGCTTATGGCTCAGTGTACCCCTGGTCCATCAGGATTACAAAGTTAAAAGGTTTAAATAGGCCATTCTACCCTCCGGGATATTGAGCGAAGTACGTTTCTAACCAGAATCACCTGCTGTAGGTAAACATTGCCAGTATACAGTCGGCGTTCGGATTTAGTCATAAGCAGTTTGAAATAACCAAAGGTTGAATATGAACTTGTTGGACTTTCTTGGCCTAACCTTTCTTGAATGCTCACAAAGAACTTTTTCCAAAAGCTGTTGAGTTTCAAAGCTAGGTTTAGAGTAACACGAATCCAGCTCCTCTAAAAAAAACCCGGACTAGGAAACAGCTCTTATGAACTTTTTTGACTTATATTTCTCAACGAAAGTGGTTGCATAGGTGTAGTATTTATTGTATGAAGTGTGTCGCCAATTAGCGCTGATTATATCAAGTCTAAGAAAAATTTTCTGTCGAAACTCCTAAATGCTAACAGCTGCCGAGTTTTCTTGTGAAAATCTGCGCTGTGCTGTGGTTCTAATCAAATGCCGCAGACAACAGATTTGCAAACATCAACAGGAGATATCAATGATCTGTCGCGACAAAGAAACTGTTGGTTAGAATTACAAAGCGATAACAAGGTCAACAACAATTGAGAGAACGTCTCTTGTAACGCACCACAAATCAAACTGTAATTATCTCGTTTTGATTTCCCAACAACCTATTTACCACATTTTATGGCATGTGCTCATCGAACAGCATGAAGCGCCAGCAATTAGTCGACACAAATACGGCAAACAAATATTTGGCTAAAAAAAATAAATAAATCTTATCAATTCTTTGTTACGGTCGAAACGCCACGGGTGCATAACATGCAACACGCATTTGTTGTAGCTAATTACACACCCAACGACAACAACATTTGTATCCGCATCGATGAAGATATGTAACAACAAACACCACGTGCTGCAAGTAGTGCTGGCGAGCAAAGAAAATACATTTTGCGAGCTAATCAATTAATTAATTTGAGTACCTGTAGAATTTGGTTGGAAAATCAAAAAAAAAAAGAAAATTTGCCAGCCATCGACCACACACAACTCAAAGAGCAAGCCTGGACAAGAAGGAAGGTATCTATGTAAGAAGATAGAAGAAGAGAAGCGCAGGTAGCTACAATCTATTTCTGCGCATACGTATGTACATCCATCGCCACCAACGACTCAATGCCAGCATTTTATAGCCCACATTCTTTCTTCTTCTTCGTTGCCACTTGCCCGTTTGAGATGTGTTGTTGCAACATGCTGTGTCAGTAACGCCTTAAAACAAGGCTAAGTAAGGCAATTTTGGTGCAAATCTGAAACTCAAATTTTGTGTGGTCGGTTTTATTGATTTTAACTTACTAAGGAGTTTTAGCTACATAAGTGGAGTTGAGTAAGCTGAAATGAGTTACACTTTCACCAACTTTAACAGCCCCAACTCTGGACCAACACCACTTCCGGGCTGGCCAAGCTGTGTTGGAGAAAGTTTTACCGCCGCTATTGTAAAAATGAGAAACAGTGAAAAGGAAGAAGTCTTCAGCGCATGTTAAGTACGCGTTTAAATTAAAAATTTTACACCTCAAAGTCATTTCAGAATATTCGGTGAATTTGGGAAACCGCAAAATGGAATATCATTAAAAATTACAAAATCCTTTGCGAGCAGGGTAATAAAAGAGAGCATAAAAACTGAGAAGAAACAAAAGAAGAAAAAATGACAACGAATATTTATAAGACTTACCCGAGAAGAAAAAAATAACGAAAAGAGATTCATAAGAAATCTGTGCACATATGTATGTAATATATGAAAACTAGGGCGATTAAATCGGTTTTTCCCAACCGGTTTCAACCGGGTTTTTTTTTATATTTTTAGACCGTTTTTTTGAAATATTAATTTTTCGAATGAGGAGTAAACCGATTTTTTAGAATCGAAAAACCGGGGTTTCACCCAGTTCGTTTATATACCAGAATCTCAAAATTCTAAACATTTATTTAATTTATTAAAAATGGAACTAGAGTTTTTTTAATTTTAAATCTGAATACTGGAGCATTTCCCACTGCAGAAAATTACAAAAAAAGTAAAAGAAAAAACCAACGAAAGTTTTTAACTGTTGTTTTTGTTATACCAGCTGACTAAACTCTGCCCAAATCAGTGAATCGACTACATGTAGTGAGAGGTATGTTAGATAAGCTGATGTGAGTGCGCATGTGAAGACGTGGTTAGCGTCGTCGGGGCATTTTATTTAAAATAGACAGAGTAGTTAGACCTTATACAATATCCAATATGGAGTTGTGTCGAAGTATTACGAGTCCCACAAACAACGCGAGCTCTCCGTCTGAGATAGGTGGTTGTTGGTCTCCGATGATGGAATTCAATGGGCCAGAGTTGACGAAGGTGTTGATTGATTGTCGATGAACGCCCTTCAAGGCCTGTATATAATAGCCTATGGGATATATTCATAGTCACAATAAAGTCGACGCTAAAGTTAGTTGCAGCTTTTTGCCATAATTTTCAAAGGAATATCTGTCAAAAAAGCTGCTACTAGTTTTAAAGTCGACTTTATTTCATCCATTAATATGCCCCTATATTTGCACAGTCAGTCTAGTTCAGTGGATAGCGTAGTCTCATTCACAAGACACATACTCGAGTTTTTACCGACAAAATACTTTTCAGTAATTTTTTCTGTTTTACTTTTAATCCAAAATAATTCGAATTTATTTTGCATTTTTGGTTTCTAAATTAAAGCTATACCTATTTTTAACAGTTACATTATAATCTTGGTCATGATTTCTTACTAACAATAAGTATAACTTTATAGAAAATATGTAATATAAAACGGTTTATCCGGTTTTTCCTTAATTTGAAAATAAGCAACCGGTTTTTTTAAATTGCCATTTTTCGGATAACACGAAACCCGATTTTCGAAAAAAAGTCAAATAATTGAACACCCTATTGAAAACCCTTCGAGTAACAACAAAATCGTAAATACACTACAGCAATACAACTTCTTCATGCTCTTGAAAAAGCTCTTGAAAAGCAAAAGCAATCACAAAATTTGGTTTCAAGAGTCTCCAACTTGAGTCTGAGCTTTCTCTGTCAGTTCCCTCATTCAAGCTTGTTGCTTTTGTTTTTGATTGAGGTTGTAAAATCCTTAAACTGTGAATTTTAGAAATTTTTTGGGTCTGTTTTACCAAAATTTCAACGACATTTTGAGGCAACTTTTTTAAAAACATTGGGCCGTAGTTATAGTCAAAGTAAAGTCGACTCTAAAGTTAAAAGCAGCCTTTTGAAATAATTTTCAATGGGATATTTGTCATAAAAAGCTGCTTATAACTTTAGAGTCGACTTTATGTTGACTATAACTAAAGGCCATTTAGTTTTAAGCTACGCGAGTGGTCAAAATAAATGAGCCCTTTATTACCCTCCTTAATTCTTCATTTGAGAGAAACCCTACCCTAGGTTAGGTTAGGTTGTAGTGGATATTCTCATCCAGATCCTAGATGATGACACATGTGGCCCGTTTTGGTTCGTAGTTATTTTCGACCGTATACCTAGAAATAAAACCAATTGAAAATATTTAGAAAACGTTTGAAAATCGAAGACTTTCGTCAAACTTAAGTCTGACGGTTCGTGTAAAAAGTATCATCATCGCCTAAATTTAGTTAAAGTAGGGCAGTACCAAAGAAAGCTGCGATGGTACTCGTAATCGTTTGCAGGAAATTCCATTATACTGACATCTATTCCCATTAATTGTTGACCAGTGTTGAGCGCCACAACCGGTCTTTGTTAGAGGCGTTCTAAGAGGAAAAATGCCTTGAGCCACCCATTATCTAACGTGTGATCGGCATATATGTTTATATATTATATAATTAGTAATAATATATAATATATAAATAATATAATATTTAATTTTATATTGAAATGTTTATTGAGCTTGAGCCGTTTTTAATGAAAAATTTTGTGAAAAAAACAACAATAATTTCCATATGGGCATATCCTGAAAAGCGACAACCGAAAGGAAAAAAATAAAAATCCACCTAGGCCAAACTTTAGTATGCCAATCAATAGCTACATATTTCGCCTTTCATGTACTGAAATTTTACCTACAGCGTTGTAAACTTTATGTTATGCGCGGAATACCGAACCTACATTAACTTCGATAAAACCTACTAAGACAGCGTTCAAGCTGCCGAGAGTACCTTCACCTACCTCCCACATCAGTAAGCGTAAGTTCCCTACGGCACATCTACAGAGGAACGCTTCGTTCAATCTAGACGACTGACATAGTATGTATTGTACATATATCGGGGAAAATTCGTAAACAGAAATATATTCAGAGCTCAAGTTCAAAAAAGCGACAGCGTCAACTTCAATTTACTTTTCAAGTTAAATTTCAACCTCGCAACACCACTTGCCCCGCCAACTCAACAGTAATTGGAAAACTTAAATACATTAACAAATGTGTTCTTGTAGTACTGATGTACATGCGGTTGCTGGTCTGGCTACTGCTGCTCTACATAAACATATGTATTTAGTAGGTATGCTGTAGTGGTTGGTGTTACTCGTAAAAATCGAAAATTAATTTTACACAATTCGTTTCCTTCAACTTGCCACTGCCAATAAACATGAACAACTGCAAGAAAAAAGGCAGCAGCGCCAATATGTGGCAACAACACTGACACCAATACACCTCCTTATTCTTATTGCGCTTGCGTACCTACACATCGTATAAATGTCAGGGCAGTCTTGAAACGCACCAGCCCAACTCCAGCCCCGACATTAATTTCTTGTGTCGATTTTAGCCAACAGCGACAACGTCATTTAGTCGCATTACCGATGCCGCCACCATAACTGCCAAATTCGATTTCGATTTTATTTTCGATTTCGTTGCAATGAATTGCATTGGCTTGTTTGGCCCTGACTGGCCATGTAACTTGGGCAAGTACAGGTATATGTTATAACGAAATGAAAAAAAAGTGTGAAAATACTCAAACTGTTCTGTACAAAGTGGTTAACTGATTGACCTCCATTGAGGTCGCCAAAATTTAAATTAAAATACGAAGGAGTATTTTGTAGTGATTTGTATTTACAAAAGTACATTTAATTCGGCGTTTCTTTATGCTTTTTTATACAAATTTGGCTCAGATTTGTTTTCGAGGGCGAACTGTCTGGATTTTTATCATTTTGAAAATTACGATGTGCAAATTTTTGTAGACATGCGCGAATGATTGTCTCAGATTTTTAATTGCTTAGTTATATGCATTTTCGGAATTTAATGAAAAAATTAGTCTTGAACTATTTTGAAATTATTGCCAAAAGTCTCAAGGGAATTAGTGGTTAAAATTTTCAAGGTCTCAGAAAAAATTATTATGCGTGAAGTCAATTTATACATAAAACTAGATGTAAAAAGTATAATGAATTAATGACAAAAACGTATAAACCTTAACACTCTCTCCACTTAGGATTTCACTATAACATATGAATATCGGGCATTATTAGGTTGAGGCTAGGGTTTCTAGGTGGACTGAACTTCTCTGAACTGTTTCGATTGAAAATTTATTTAGCAATTTTTTAATTTATATAAATCTATTTCGGAAAAATTGTCAGTTATGAGTTGTCAATGTTTGACCATCGATATTTAAAATTGTTGAATCAATTCGATGTTCAGATAAAACGAAAAAAGTTCAGAATTTTTTCCCAATGCCCAGCCACGGGTCGATTTGTATCTTGAAACCCTAGTTGAGGCTCGCTACGGTAAATACGTATGGTTTACTTGGAGGAAGGTATCCGTGTTCTTTAATTATAAATGAACAATAGGCCCCTATAGTAAATACCTTCATACTCAAGACCCGAAATAAGTTTCAACACTAGAAAGACTGGAAAATCGACAAAAATTAGTTAGAGTAAAAAAACGTTTCGTATGAATTTAGAAATGGTTTATTCATTTAAAAAAAAATTGAATTTTAATTTGTACATTCTTATTTTAGTAAAAGAAGGGCTGGCTATAAAAATGCGCCCATTAAACTAGATAGCCTGGAAAATCGACATACCTTGAAAGATGGACAGGGATCATTTGACCTAACTACTTAATATTCATTTTAGAAATAACATAAAAATTAAACTTGTATTTTTATTTTCTTATTTTAGTAACAAATAAATCATAATGGACATTAGATCAAAAAACATAATGGACATAAGGATCATACACCCTCTCATATGAAGTGTGTTTGAAAAGCATTTAATAAAAAAAATTTTTTTTGGACAACCCTAGTAGTCGCCCAATTACATTTTTCTTCATATCTTCGGCATTTAAAGTCGGATTTTAAAGTGTGATACACCAAAGATTTTGTCCCGATGAGGTGATTGACCTCATGTTCATTGAGCTCATGTGTTTTAGAAAAAAAATACAAAAAAAAACAAAAATTGGTTTTTCTGTATGGTTTCCAACTAAAAATAAAATGTGTTTTATTTCGGGTTCTACTGAACTAACCAAAATACTTCTTTCGCGAAAGATTAATGATTTTTGACGGTCTTTAATTTACTGTCATTAGGGCGGTACCGTAGGTTGGTAGAAACTGAGATCTGGTGGGTAAGTACCACAATGGAGCACATAAGGTCAATGAACCCTCTCCTCGAGACAAAAACATTGGTGTATCACATTTTAAAATCCGACTATAAATGCCGAAGATATGAAGAAAAATGTAATTGGGCGACTACTAGGGTTGTCCAAAATAAATTTTTTTTTTTTTAATTAATGCTTTTCAAACACACTTCTCGCCTGTAAAGCGAGACGCTCTAATGAACATTAGAGCGTATCGCCTTACAGGCGAAATAAAAAAAGCTCGCCGTACACCCCCTCATATGAAGTGTTTTTAAAAAGTATTTAAAAAAATTATAAAAAATTTTTTTTCGGACAACCCTAGTAGTCGCCCAATTACATTTTTCTTCATATCTTTGGCATTTATAGTCGGATCTTAAAGTGTGATACACCAATGTTTTTGCCTCGAGAAGGGGGGTTTTCCTACGGATGTTCATTGGCCTCATAATTTTTTTAAATACTTTTTAAAAACAATTCATATGAGGGGGTGTACGGCGAACTTTTTTTTTTCGATACGGTCTAATGCACATGTTTGCCGGCTTATTTCAGTTTGAAATACATCACTAAAATAGGAATTCTTCTAAATTAAAAATTCACACAATATTTTTAATAAAAGTCACGAAAAAACAATTTAGAAAAAACTGATAAAATAAATATTAGTAGTCAAATTTAAATATGGGTCTAATAGTCAATGCCCGTCTTTATTTTTTCTAGTGTTAAACCTTCAAATTAATAAATATAAATTTGTTTGACAAATTTTTCTCGTATCT
>JAPVRG010276614.1:15641-31033 GCA_029783565.1 Rhagoletis cerasi
AAATTTCATCGAAATCGGTTTAGCCGTTCCCGAGATAGTGGTCGATATCTGAAGGAATAAATAAAATGCGGTCAGGTGGCAACCCTAGGTGGCAACCCTACTCGAAAATACTTTGGTTGGTATACGGCCTAAAATACCTTTCATTTAACACCCATACTGCCATATATTGCTTAATATTTAAAAAAAATTGATATAGGTGGCAACCCTGTGAACCACCCCAAGTAGCAACACCAAAGTAGAAAATCTTAAAACAAAGCATGCTACCCACATACCAAATTTCATCCAAATGGGTTAAGTCGTTCCTGAGATAGTAGTGGATAAACAAATATACAAATATACAACTGTACAAATATACAAATATACAAGAATAACTCGTTTAAAGTTATAAGGTTCTGGCTATCAAGTCTTCCAATATAAATTAACGGATTCTCTGATATCAACAGAACAATAAAGTGGTTGGATAGAGGTAGTTATAAATATTTTATTGTTTGATTCTATAATTTTTTAATTTTGAATTTTTTGCGATGTTGCTTTGACCAGGGCACTGCTTACCACTACACCAGAGCGGCCGCCTCGAAAATTATTGTTTTTATATATGAGTCTTTTAGCATTTAAGGAGAATGAATCACTCAAGAAGTATCAAAATTTTATTTTGCAAAAACTGTATAATTTGGGAGAACTTAAAAAAAGTTGCGGCAGATAATGTCTTAGGGGCATGAAGGACTCGATGACAACGAACCGGCAGACCGCCTAGCGAAACACGGAGCTCCTACAGTATTCTCTGGCCTATAACCCTTTCATGGGATAACCAAGGCACATCCTTGGGAGAGGTCATAAATAAAAAGGCAGGAAAAAACTGCAATAATCACTGGATTAAATGCTCAGGGTAGAGGTAAGCCAAGTGGTCTATCTTTTCGACCAAAGATATTTCAGAAAACATCCCTTATTTATATAGGACCCTCCGATCTCTCGCTTGGCATTTCACAGGATACTACCACAATCGCCCCTTCCTCAGTAAGTTGGATATTTTAGACACGAAAGTCGACCGCTTCTGTGAGCTGAACGAAGAAATGTCAGAAAATATTTTCTGTGCATGCGTTGCTCTCAGGCTCGTTTTTAAGGTGGTAGGTTACAGAGCAACGCGCAATGGACACATCAAAGATTGCAGAGTATATTATCCATTATAGTAATGATAATGGCTTTTTATAAATAAATATATTGAGAGTGCCTATATCAATATTAGTGTAGATTATAAATGTAAAGCCGTCGTATCTTTGAGCAGAGTAATTCATGACGAAATAGGTTCCCACCGCAAGTCCGCATATGCAATGAGAGGCACTCTGCAGGGAGGCATGATATAACCGATACTTTGGCCTGCGGTCTTGATTAAACTACTATTAAACAGTGATTTCCTAGCCCAGCCGCCTCCCTTTGTATCATTTAATTTAATTCTTTGAAAATCTAGTTAAGAAAAATTCACTAGGGCGGTCACCCTAATGCTCGTGGAAAATGTTCGAGTTGTGAAAGTAGCGCTACAAAAGGAAAAAGCTTTAATTATATTCAAATAAAAAACATAATGTTAGAGTAAATTACTTTAAAAATATTTATGTATGCACATATGCAGATATGTACATGTGGAATGAAGCAAAAGATCGTCAGTTCACTCGTTCGCCTTATTTACTTGTGATAGTCAAACTCAAAGTGTAAGCGAAATATATTATCTTTGTACTAAAGCATTATACCAAATTAATCGCATAAATTTCCGTTGTTCATAAACGAAAAAGTACTGTGAATGGACATTTCAATAAGCCGAAAAATCCTAAACGATTACTTACGTCCAGAGAAAGAATGACGAGGGTACGAAAATCATTAACCACACTTTGTTATGTCGAGGGAATTTATGTATGTACGATTTTGTAGCTCGTCCACTCTCAATATCAACATCTGATCCAAATATGCACCACATCAGTCTGGCGTAGACCATACACTTGCAGAGAACATGATTCGCACTAGGTGACGCCATAGTTGTCTCCCACTCTTCTTTGGCTGTAATTTTTTCAGGAATGAAAAACTTTGATTCTTCTTTGGAATTGTATTTATTTGATGACTGGCCGCCGCCAGAATAGATGACCATACGTTCCAGATTTATTGAATTAATAATTACATTTTCTTCATTTTTTTTCTTCATATCTTCGGCATTTATAGTCGGCTCAATGAACTTCCGTAGGAAAAATCCCCTCCTCGAGAAAAGAACATTGGTGTATCACACTTTAAAATCCGTATTATTATGGTATTATGCTACTTAATCGCATATGTTAAGATATTGATGACAAACGAGCATGTCGAAGATTTCCTTCTTCTATTCGACGAACCCTAGTAGGACTTATTAGGAGGCACAATCCATGGGGACAACATATGGTCACCATAGGCATTATCGACGATCCACTGTGTACATTGTGTTTGGAGGACGAGGATAGTACAAAGCATTTTCTCTGCCACTGTCCGGCCAGACTCAGATGATACATTTTTGAGTCGAATGTACTGAGAATGGACGACGAACATTCTCTTTCCCTCAACAAACTGCTAAAATTCATAAAGGAGTCTGGTAAGTTTACAGAGGAGCAATGAACTCCCACCCCGACTTACATATCCCTTTCCTCTAAATCCTGTCTCTTGGCATTAAGTACAATGGGCAATACTGCCTGAGTGCTTAGAAAAATTTGTTTTTGGTTTTTCGGGCTACCCACAATTCCATTCCATTAAATTCCTTCTTCTATGAAGTAAATCTAAATTGATAAGAAGGCAACGAGAATTATATGAAGGAAGAGGCTCTTCAAAATTCAGCGATCTCAAGGCAAGCTTAATAAAACCTTTTTGTGTCCCTCAATTCTATTTATAAGTGATTCCAGATGAACCCAACAAAAGCTATATGCAGCCTCTTGAGTGTATAGGGATCGGAAAACTAGGTACTATTTCGGCGTATAAAGGCGAGCATAGCGTACCGTAGCTTGATAAATTGCTTAAATTAAAATCTTCAAGTACGCATAACTGTTGAGACCCAATCTTAGAGTGTAAAGAAACAACGTTGTTGACATGAGCTCTATACAATGTTTCTAGGCTATTCAGAGGAATGTTTAAGGCACAGATCAATAACTTGTCCATAGATCAAAGCAGACATATGCAGATTTGCTCAAGCAAGGGTTCATTGTTATTTAAGCTTACCTAAATAAAACGAAGTTCTCGTTTAACTGCTATCACCCACCGCCTCTGTAGCATCCAGTATAAACTGCATCCCTGTCCTTGAGGAAAACTTCGCCCAAGTTTTGGTCAAAAAACTCAGAATTGTAAAAATTTGGTGTAAGCCAGGTTTCAATTAATACAAACACGCCATTTAAGGTCTGCGTGGTGAAAGAGTGCACAGCACTCCCTTTAGTTCACATTCCATAAACGTTGCGAAAATAAATCGAACATGACTGTCACTTGATACTAATCGACTTGCTAGGAGTGGCTAAGTTTTTGTGTTTTTTAGATCATCCCTCGAAAAAAAAATCAAACGGGCGTACTTTGATATTAATTGACCAAAGTTCCGGGTTTAAAACCAAGCTAAGTCCTGCTGGCGCAACACCAAGCTTAAAGATGACCTTTCGCAAAGATTAAGGATCGACATCCCCTTTGACTAGTTTAAAACAAGTCATTTAACTTTGATAAATAATTGAGTTTTTCGCAACATAGGATAATATATCATCTTAGAAAATAGTATTATTGAACGAGGAGGTTCACACTAAAGTTAGCTGCAGCTTTTTGACATAATTTCCAATGGAATATATGTCAAAAAAGCTTCAACTAACTTAAGAAACGACTTTATTTCGAATATGAATATGCCAATGTGTATACGGGAACGATTTCTGAGTAAGTACTGTAAATCTGAAGGTTACTAGAAGAGACAAATAGTAAATACTCGATGGGAGCGATGAGAGTGGCATCTCTCTTCGAAAATGTCACATAGCGGAAAATCAAAACTCAGCAGACTTCGCTGTCGTTCGCTGTCATGTGTTGCGTCGGGTAATAGCTTGCATGCAAAACTCGTTAAAGATATCATTTATGTGACACCGCTCATGTTATGCCCTGCACTGATATGTAAGCATAACGAGCGCTTTAGTACTACATATGTAGTAGCAGCGACATACATAGGTCGTGTTGGAGTTGACAGCAGCAGCAATTAGCGTTGGAGAATGAGAAGCAGATAAATTAGCGGGCTAACCAACATCAGCATTAGGCAGAGCACTAAGCAGATCACTTTCATCAACGCGGTCGATATTATTGGCAGAGGAGCAAGTATTATCACGTTTTTCTTTCATTTGAGCATTAAGTAGGTTACAGCAGAAACTAGCTCTTCATATTGAAGTTTACTCTTAAATGCGCAAAGTTCAGACTCCATGCATTCCATCTTAATAATTAAGCTTTCTTATCAGCGTGGAGTGCATTCACCAATGCGACGACATGAGCATTTTCGGCTCAAAGAGCAGCGATCTTTTTCAACAAAGAATCTAAAAGCATTACTTGTTTATCAGCAATGTTATCACCAGAGCTTTTACTTTTAATATTTGTTTGCGCAGGCGAATTACCTTTAGGAGATTTTTGTTGATTTAGAATATGGAAAATGCTTTTCTCGCATTTTTCGCTTGTCAGGCCCAGATTGATCGCGCCAGAAGCACTGTCGTATAGTGCAACAGTTAGAGGCGGAGAGCTAAGAGAATTTCTACAAGAAGTAGTACACACTTTGCACAGAATTGTTTTTCTGAGTTTACCAAAAACTATAAATTAGTTTGCAAGATATTGACACAATTCAAGTGGAAAAGTTCATTGCACTGTACACATTGAATCTTAGGTTGAGCTCTTTCCGCTTTGTGCCCACACAAACAAGGCATATTGAATCAAACCAAAATTATATTAACATTAGAGTCACTATCTCATTAGACTTTCAGTAAAACGAAAACAAAACCAAGAAATAAAAATCAGGAGCGGTCAAAAACACGTCTGCACGAAACAACACCACTCTTTTTCCGCTCTCAAAACAAATCGCGGGTGCCTCAACAAATATTTGGTAAATATGACCACAATATGCGTTGAGAGGGGCCTTATCTGTATAAGGAGGACATAAACACATCCTTTATGAACCATGTGTTAAGTTGAATGTAATTCGAGGATATTTGTATCAAAACAAAATTAACTAGTATTTACGAAACCCAAAGAATTCTTCAACTAAATTGACGATTTCGCTCAACGTAGGTGAATGTCGGAGGCTTTCATATGCTTAGTTATAATTACCAAACCTTGTTAATAGTTTCCAAATATTGCCAAAATTGGGCAGCTAAATATATTTAGTTGTCGAAACTTAACTCTTTCTCAGTGTATTTAGAAAATATGTATGTAGGTACTAAAAGTTTTTCTCTAAAATAAATAAAAATGTACACTGCAGGAAAAAAGTATTGGCACAGCGAATTTTGCACAATATATGAAACAATTTTTATTCTAATATTTTTGCGGTAATTTTTTAAAAAAACATGGTTCATTTCACAACAGAAAACATAAAAATAAAATCTTTAAAGTTTGTGCAAAACTCAGGAAAATGCAATAAATTTGCTTCCAAATTTGCAACTTTCTAATCAGATTTTTAAAAAAAATTATTACTTTCTTCCAAAAAAATTGCCAAAAATCAACGCGATTTTCTAGCAACTTGAAACTAGCACTTTGTTGTATTGAAATTTAATGGACTACAAAACTGTCTACCTAGAATTTTTAGATTAGAAAGTTGCAAATTTTGACGTAAATTTATTGAATTTTCCTGAGTTTTCCACAAAGTTTAAGATTTTATTTTTATGTTTTCTGTTTTAGAATGAACCATATTTTTATAAAAAAGAATACCGGAAAAATATTAGAATAAAAATTGTTTCATATATTGTGCAAAATTCGCTGTACTAATATTTTTTCCAGCAATGTACGTATGCACCAAATGTGGCTCACACCATCAAGCTAACTACAAAACTGAAATAAAAAATGAACCAAACAGTAGCCTAATATGAAATTAAAAAATATTTTGTGCTTGTTAAATTTTTTCTTATTTTCTCTTGAGAATTTTGTGTATATTTGACCACACAGTTCGCATAAATAATTAAATATCCTGCAAAAGTGCGCAGCAAAAGCGCAACTTTTTTTTAACAAAAATGGAAAGCCCTTAGTTTTTGGCTTACGGGCAAAACAGAATTTAAATATTTAGAAACGCACAAAAGAACCACAGAACTAATTTTGTTTTGCCAAAATATCTTAGAAAGAATTCTCTATTAAAATTTTTCTTTTAGTTTTAAAGGTGAAAAAATGGGAGCTGCAAATTACCAAAAAAATTACGTTTTCCACAGGACGTACACAAAAGGGAATAATTTTACAACTTTCAGGGCCTATTGCAAAAAAACGGTACATATCTATACATATCATTTTTTAAAAGATGATGCAGCTTTTTATATTAACTGTACCTTGAAAAATATTTTTTGATTTATCTCCAAAATTAAATAAAATACCCCAATGTTTGCAAATATGTATGTATATTCCAAGGCGAATTAATATGTATAAGGTGGTAGCGGTAGTACAAAAACAAAAACCTATATGTATTTAATTTTTGCTTTCGGTACACAAATGTCAAATTTCAGCTATTCCTTTCTCAACGAAGAAGAGGGAAAGAAAATTTCAACACTCTGACTTTCTCGTTCACTCACTTAAGCGGAACAAGAAATTTGGCATTTATGTACCGAGGCGAATTTTCTATGAATTCGCCTTGGTATATTCTAAAGTAGCGTATTGGTTTTTATGCTGTGTAAATACTTTAAGCGACAGAACCCAAATTTCAAGTATTGTTTCAATGTGAAATATAGCGCTATTTTCTTTTATTGTTTCATTTACTGCAATTGAAGGCGAATTCATACAAGGTGGTGTTATTAGAACAGCTGTTTTGAGTTTTTTACTCGCATTTGGTTTGGAGATTGTTAAGATAAGCTTTTCGCTTCACAAGATTTTGACAGTCGCCATGCTAAAAACCAAAAACAAAATACGTGTGATTTTTTTTTTGTACGGCTGCTACCACCTTATAGGAATTCGCCTTGTTCCAAGTAGTTTGAAGCCAACAACATTTTTCATCGAAAAGTTTTCAAAATTTTCTCCTCTTGCACTTCCATTTTTATTTACGTATGTACGTTGTTGCCTTTTTTCTACCAATACACAGAATGGTAATACATCGCATGCAGCAATACCGCTTGACCACCAATGAAACAGTTATAGTACCCACAAGCTATGGGCAGGTGAAAGGTGTTAAACGCAAAACCATCTACGATTACGACTTCTATGCATTCGAAGGAATACCATACGCCAAACCGCCAATTGGAGAGCTGCGATTCCGGGCACCACAGCCACCAACACCTTGGAAGGGTGTACGCAATTGTACGAGCGTAGGAAATACACCACTACAAAGGCACTTTATACTCGGTATAACGCAAGGATCAGAGGACTGCTTGAATTTGAATGTGTACGCCAAGGAGGTGAGTAAAATATTTAGCTGAAAGTATAAACATGTTTACATATGTTACACTCATATATATATGTAGAAGCGGCACCCGCACTCTCACCGTACTTTCAAGTGCATATATATTTTTAATAAACCATGTTTTTATTTCATTACAGTTGAAAACTGAAAAACCCTTGCCGGTAATGGTTTGGATCTATGGAGGTGCATATCAGATAGGCGAAGCTTCACGAGATCTTTATGCACCCGATTATTTCATGGAGAGGGATGTCGTGCTGGTAACTGTCAACTATAGATTAGGCGCTTTAGGTGTGTTCTCGATAAACCAAATCTGCATTTTGAATGAAAATTTTTTAACACTTTACAACTTCTACTGAACTCCAACAGGTTTCCTTTCCTTGAACGATCCAGATTTACAAGTGCCCGGCAATGCAGGCTTGAAAGATCAGTTGCTCGCTCTGCGCTGGATTCAAGAGAACATCGCCAATTTCAATGGCGATCCCAATAATGTCACACTCTTTGGTGAGAGTGCGGGCGCCGCTTCTACACATCTGCTTATGCTCGCGCCAAAAGCACAAGGGCTCTTCCATAAAGCCATCTTGCAATCAGGTTCAGCACTTTGCCCTTGGGTTGAAGCACAACCGCGGGACTGGGCATTTCGACTTGCAGTCGAGCTGGGATATAAGGGTGGAAATAACGATAAGGAAATATTTCGTTACCTCTCAAGTGCAAGCGCTTCAAAAATTGTAAGCGTACAAAACAATTTAATATTACCACAAGAAGAACGTGAGCGTATTATGTTCGCTTTCTCGCCGGTAGTGGAACCATATGAAAGTGATGACTACCTGCTTGTGAAGCCTTTCAAAGATTTATTAATTACTTCATGGAGTAATGAGATTCCTGTGATATTAGGTTCAAATACGCACGAAGGACTCTTTCATTACGCCGAAACTAAACGCAAACCTTATTTGGTCAATGAACTAGATGATTTCGTACATATGCTGCCACCTGCTGTGAAAAAGGAGCGTAAAGCATATGAGCAAAAAGAGCTAGCGCTACGAATTAAAGAAGCACATTTTGGCGAAAAAGAACCACAACATAACGAAACATTCGATAACTATTTGGAGGTAATATTCTGAAAAGCGAAAACGATTATCAACTTCAACTGTTTTCCTCTCTCTTACCCTTTGCAGATGATGTCCTACAGACATTTCTTCAATGACATTCACCGCACACTTTTGGCTCGTATGGCCTATGCTTCTAATGTACCCACCTACCTGTATCGCTTCGCATTCGATTCGCCACATTTCAATCATTATCGCATTTTGAATTGCGGCAAGTCTGCACGTGGCGTCTCGCATGCCGATGATCTCTCCTACATCTTCTACAATGTGAGTGCGGGTAAATTGTCGTTAGATAGTGACGAATTCAAGACAGTTCAACGCATGACTGGTATGTGGACAGCATTTGCTACAACAGGCAATCCGAATTGTGAGGAAATCGCATCGATTCGCTGGCAACCGGTTGAAGCGAAAGATGCAGAACGCGCACAGCCGAAATGCCTAAATATAGAGGAAGAAGTTGAATTCATTATACTTCCACAGGAAAAGCTCAAAGTTTGGGAAAGTTTATATACAAATAATAGTTTGTATTGAGAGAATCTCTAGCTAAGTTACTGTTTCTTGCCAATGCTTTTATACTTCCTTTGTGTACTACTTTAACGAAATTCCATTATACTTCAAACTTGTTATGTTAAATATTTTTTAAAAAGATTTGTTATATTTTTGTTATGTTTAAACATGTACATGTCGATGGTCCTCTGCAATAAAGACACAGCTCGAAACTAAAAAAAAACCATTCTACTGTTAAGCGCCTCATGCCTCTAATCCATGTATAATCCATACTACATACTTTAGTTATCCTCACTACTATATTTAGTAAGAATTGGGCATGGATTAGAAAAGGATTAGAGACATGAGCCTTTTAACAGTAGTAAGGATCTTTTTTAGTTTTGAGTTGTGTCGATATTGCAGAGGACCATCGATGTGTACAATGTATATTTTTTAATATATGTATGCATATTTTTAAATCTCATAATTTTTTTAACTTGCTATGTATGCAAATTATAGCGTCTAACCTTACAGGCAAAAAAAAGTTCGCCGTACACCTCCTCATATGAAGTAGTCGCCCAATTACATTTTTCTTCATTCTTCGACATTTATAGTCGAATTTTAAAATGTGATATAACAAGGTTTTTGTCTCGAGGAAAGCGTTTTCCTTACGTCATTGACCATACAAAAAGTTTGGGTTTTTCCGTATGGTTTTCCAACTAAAAATAAAATGTGTTTTATTTCGAGTTCTACTGAACTAATCGAAATACTTCTCTCGCAAAAGAGGAATGATTTTGACGGTCTTTAATTTACTGTCATTAGGGCGGTACGTGAGGGTGATAGCAACTGAGATTTGGTGGGTGAGTACGACAACCAGTCTAATGTACATACATATCGCACACCGTCTTCAAAACAGACACAACTCAAAATTACCCGTTTTCCATAAAACGCGAAAAACTATTTCCAAGCACATGTTAATCATATGGGCAAAGGAGACTTTACATTAGATTTTTTCAACAAATTAAAATAAAATTTGTTGCACCATTTACTGAAAGGTAAATAAAAGGGCTGTGAGCATTTTTGACGCATTATTTCAAAAATGAAACAATTTTGAGTTGTGACTCTTTTGAAGACGGTGTGTTAACCAATTTCCCGATGAACTAGTAACTAGAAGCTTCAAACTTAGTTCAGAATCCGATAACAATGCAATATAAAAGATGAATTAATCCGCTAGGTGCCGCAGGAGTCAAGATATTTTAAACACCCGTATTTATGGTCCCATTTAATTCATATTTGGAAACCTCAGGTTAGGTTAGGTTAGGTTCCGGTGATTGCAGTTTGGCAGAGAGGCACACTTAGGCTAATTTGGCCCATTGTGATGCCACTAATTTACGAGCTCTTGTTCCTTTCCCTTGGTTTACCGTATGATAGCACCATCTTGTAATCCTAACATATCGTTGAAGGTCGCGGTCCCAGAGCGGGGCAGTGGCAGAGATAGTGCTCCACACTCCATCTCCTCCTCGTCTCTACACAAAAATCGTTAGCGAGGTAACCCATTCGCTTAGCGTGCGGTGTCAGACAGTGTCCTGTAATGATGCCGAGAACTATGCTAATCATGGGGCGATCGATTTGTACAAGTCTTGGATCTTTCCTCATTTAAATTGGGCCAGATCTATTTAGTGATGGAACAGGTTGGTTCTTTCGCCCATTGTTCGTTGGCCATTACAGTGGAAATAGATTTCAGCCGATGCTTACACGAAGACAGGGGGACGCCTGCATCGTGTGCAGAGTTTACTGAGCCTAGTTAAGTTCCATTCCTCGCAAGTTCGTCTGCCGCGCAGTTTCCCGGTATTCCATTGAGCCCGCGTACCCATACCACGTTATTGGTAATTTTCGCGGCAAGCGCGTTTAAGGTACTTCTGCATTCGGCAGCCACTTTCGAGGATGTGTTACTGCACTGCAGAAAATTAATCGCTGCTTGGCTGTCAGAGTAAAGAATGTTGCGACGCTATTTGTTCAAAGGGTGGCCTCCCTTATAGTTGCCAATTCGGCCTAGAAAACGCTGCAGTGGTCAGGGAGCCGCCTCCTGCTAAGGTTTAGCGAGAGGTATTTGGAGTAAACTCCGCTACCAACTTTATGGATCTATGTTCGAGCGGTTTACCCAGTCGCTTCTGCCTGGAATTCTGCTAGAAAACCTATTTTCGAAGCAGAAGCATGGGCTGGTGTAATCCAGTCCATGTAAAGTTGTCGGAATGAAGTCCAGAATTTTTGAGTGACCAAACATATGGTCTATCCATGTTTTGGCTGCATTCAGTCTGGTTGCGTTGCAGCTGGCTTGATATCTACCGTAAACGTCGGTAGGAAGAAGATTCAATATAGTTTCCACGGCTTTACTGGGGGTAGAGTGCAGGGCCCCCGTGATTAACATGATTGCAGCCCTCTGTACCTTGTCCAGTAAGCCTCTGTAAGTTGACTTTTCCAGAGCCGGCCACCATACGGTGATTCCATAGAAAAGAATGGGTCGGACAACCGCCGTGTACATCCAGTGTATTATATGTGGTTTCAGACCCCATCATTTTCCCACTGCTGCTTTACATGCGTAGAGGGCGGTAACGGCTTTCCTGGATCGTTCCGTAAGGGCATGGGGTAGAGGCTAAGGCAAGCTTTGCAAATGCTAGTAAGCAGTGGGCCTAAAAGACCGACCGCTTGCTGAATTTTGGCAGGAAATATGCCATCCGGTCGTGGAGATTTTAAGGTTTGAAGGTCTTAATAGCCCATTCCACCTTTTCTTGTAGCACGATCCTCTAGAGCGAGTGCTGTGGTGCAACTGCCATTGGTTTTAGATTACACCCAGGGATGTGGGTGATCATGAGAACGTCTAGCATTTCGCTGCAAGAGGAGGTCCATTTACCGGCAGGCTTTTGGATAAAGTTTAGGGCAACTGGAGTTTTGGATACCCTGTTTTAAAAATATTTTTCTACTATGAACTTATTCGTTTTAACTAAAATCTTAATTATCCAAAAATAAAGATATTGGAGGTAAGTATGCGGAAGTGGTTCCCGAGCTGTAATTCATAAAAAAAGGTGTTACCAAAAAATTGGAGGCCTAGGTTCAGATGTGATGCACTTTTGTAGCTCTTTGGTCTGCAATTTCCTTCCGTAACAAACATCCAAACATACTAACTTTCACATTTATAATATATATGTAAGTAAGATCAACTTTCAAAGTAGATTATTAGCTTTTTAAGACGAAGGGAAATATCCCCAGGCAAAATGGAAGTAGCGCGCCAAAACTTAGCTATTGAAAAGTGTCACAAGACTGGTTTTGCGTTCAACAACTATTTTTGATAATTTTCTATTCCTCTCAATTGTGTGTTTACGCTCTTGTTGCTGGGACTTACCGGAAAATTTGTTGTGGAGCAAATCCATTATTGACTTCTCAATCATTTTTTTATCCATAACCGCCAAAATAACGTAAGCGACATTTTTTTCAAAATTTTGTTTTTGATGCAGAAATGCTCCCAGGGCATCTAGATGCATTTCTGCATCAAAAAGGAAATTTTGAAAAAAATGTCACTTACGTTATTTTGGCGGTTAGGGCTCGTTATTTCCGCGTAGGCGGCCTTTCGCCGCTTTTAAAATAACCCTTATCAGTCCAACTCCAGCTACGCAGTCCACAGTATAGTTGCGTCCAACTTGCTTCCGCGTTGGACAGGTGTATCGCATGTACATATATAGGTAGAATTAGTTTAGCCTAGGCAAACTTGTGGGTTCAGCCGGTAACATATAAAATAGTTCCAACCAAACATCAAGGGCTTTGACCTGCTACACATATTTTCATTTGAATGCAGGCAAGCTGGTAGTAATATTGATACATATCGTACACTAAATACAAAAGCGGCACAATTCAAAATTCAAAAATTAAAAACTTACTACTGTTAAGTGCCTCATGTCTCTAATCCTTGCCTGATCCATCTCTAATCTTCACTACATACTTTAGTAAGGATCAGAGATGGATTAGACAAGGATTAGAGACATGAGCCACTTAACAGTAGTAAGAGTTTTTATTTTTTGAATTTTGAATTGTGCCGCTTTTGTATTTAGTGTGCGATATGTTAAGCAGCTTTTGAGAGCATTGCAAAGCGTCTAGGCTATACACACATACACTAGCCGGCAACAAAGAACCAGTTAAGTAAAGGAAAAGAAAAATAAGTGCAACTCAGCCTCGAGTGCATTTAGTGCATTGGGAGAAGTAGTGGAAGCTCATCTTTTTCTCAATTTATGAACGCTCTTTCTCAAATAAATAATACCACTCTCTTTTGTAAGCGATCTCGTGTGAGTTTTCTCGTACTCCTCAAACAATACTGAGCGATGTGTGAGAGGTGGGAATGAGTAAATGAAATATTTGTATTTTTTAATTGAAGTGAGTCTCGCAGCAAAACAAAACGCGATAAAGTATTGTTAAAACATTATCATGAGTAATAAAATAAAAAAATGCGATCGACGTGAACGACAACAAAGTGGCCGATAGAAGTTGAAATTAAAATGAAGTGAAAAACGAAAAAAATAAATAAATAAAGGCATTCGATAAGACGCCTAACATGTTCGACTGCAGCAAAGTATTACAATAATGCTTGCATATGAAAGCATTGAAGGGGATCCATTGGATGTGTGGTGACAATGGGCCAACAGTTGCTCGCGATACATAGTGGCATGTTGTTGCATCGGCCAGCTAATTGTCTGAGATGAACGAAAAAAGTATAATTAGATAATAATAGCGAATATAGTACGAGCGGAAATTTAAAAAAAAGAATTAATAAACCAACTCTGAAATAATAATCAGCAGCAAAAAAAAGAGTTCAATTAAAAGTTTTCGAATAACAAATAAATAAAAGTTGAGTGTGACGCACAATAATGTCGAGCAAGTAAGTTCAGCTAATGAAAGTCTATTAATAAGCGCTCATAAGTACATACACATATACATACATATGTGTAAGTACATTCTGTGTTAATTTTTGTTTAACTGAACTCCATCCATTAGCTCACCTGATGCAGAAGTGTTGGTGCATACTGCACTGGGCGCGCTCAAAGGTCAATGCAGTACGTCCATTTACGATGACATTTACTACAGTTTCGAATGTATTCCCTTCGCTAAGCCGCCATTGGGTGATTTGCGATTCAAAGCCCCTCTGGCCGCCACGCCCTGGCAAGATGTGTTGGACTGTACACAAAAGGCCAAAAAGCCACTACAAAAAAATGCGCGTACAAATGAAATTGAAGGCGATGAGGATTGTTTATATTTGAATATCTATGCTAAGAAGGTAAGCACGATGACAGTAAACATTAGATATATGTACGTACATACATTCATGTATAATTAAGTTCCTTTTTATTTACATACATATATGCTTAGAATACTAAGGGCCTTAAACACAAATTTTGTTCTGAAAAAATATATGTATTTAAAAGCCAGATAATATACTGGAGAAAACGGCTATAAGCAGTTGAAACTTTATTTGCGACGATTTTCGAGTCAAAACGTGAAAATTCTTTTTTTTTTATTCAGAATTTCTAAAATAAATCACGGAAACTTGTATTTTTAATGGTTCCCGCCGCAGTATTTGGTTCCATTCATGATCATTCGTGGGTTGAGCGGGGTTTCAAATTAAACAAGTAAAGAAGGCTAAGTTCGGGTGAAACCGAACATTAAATACCCGGCGCACGTACGAAACATCGTTTTTTCACGATGCTGAAACCTACTGTTACGTGGTAGACAGGGGTGGTTTTTTCCCATTTCAAACATTTTGGACAATATTCTGAGTTAAACTTAGAGAAATAGTTTAGCAGTGTTTGGTAGAAATCGATAAAACGGTTACCGAGACAAATTTAATTAGTCATAAGTGGGCGGTGCCACGCCCATTTTCACAAACAATTTTTATAGTCGTACTTCTTGCTAAGGAGTTATTGCAAACATAAATTTTGAGTAAATTAGCTTCAGTAGTTATCGGTTTATAACAGATTTCGTATTTCCGTAAATTGCCGTTATATGGAAAGTTTGGTAGAAATTGGCAAAGCGGTTACCGAGATATGCATATAAATCCATAAGTGGGCGGGGCTACGCCCCTTTTTCAAAAATTTATAATATTCTTATTTCTGGTTAATATATCATTGCAAATATAAATTTTGAGTCAATAAGCTTCAGTAGTTACTAAA
>JAPVRG010276624.1:9936-23607 GCA_029783565.1 Rhagoletis cerasi
TAAGATATCTCAATTTTTGCTCGAGTTATCGTGTACACGGACGGACGGACGGACGGACGGACAGACATACATGGCTTAATCGATTTCTCTTTTCATTCTGAGCATTTTGATATATATATGTCTATATCGTTCTCGATTCCTTTAGGCTGTTACAAACAACCGTTATGTGAACAAACTTAATATACCCTTGTGCACAAGTGCGCTCGGGTATAAAAATGTGAACAGAGAAGATAGAAGAACTGGCAAGCCGGAAGCTCAATTTGCATAGGCATGGCACGCGGGCCTGTGTGTGCGTGTGCGTTTGCGCATGTGCAACTACTGACGATTGACCATTGCCTTCAGACAAATGGTCTGTCGACTACTGCCATTGCTAGAAGCTACTACTCGTACTTGGCGTAATAATTGTCGACTGACGCCAATGTTAATAAAATTTCACCAAACTATCACACTCACCTGCAACGTCGAAAGAACTTCTTTAGTGTCTATCGAAATTTAACTCTTCATTTATTGCACAGCATTGTTTTTTGTATTGCCAATTCGTGACAGACATTTATGAGAGTGCCTGTCATTGCTTTGTTTCATTGCTTTGAGTGTGTATATGCATACAAATATGCATGCTATGCATCAACGTTAGAGTGGATCATGAAATGAGAGAAACAACCGGATGTATGTATATATATACTTAAGGCTGGTTTTCAGTATGTCATATTTTGACAACAAAATTTTTCGACATATTTTGACACAACTTTATCTCCTTTATTCATACTTTTATCGATTATATTATGGGCCAAAAAACGGGCAAATAGCCGGTTTAGCAGCGCATGTACATGACTGAAGTCCCATTCTTATCTAAATTAACCGATATTCCATTTCTTAGTCTCAATTGACAATGTGTTTTCAGCCATTTGACGACAAATGCCATTGAATGGATATAGTGAAAACCAGCCTTTATAAGGTTACTGGATAATAGATATGGTAGCGTTGAGTGGCTATGAGTTACATACATGTTTTTTCAAATTCTAAATAAAGGGTGTTTTTTTAGACACGCATGTAGTTTAATGTTATGGCCAAGAATTTAGCTTTATTATAAAGATAAGGGGTTGCCATTATGTTTTAAAAATTATTTCGGACAAGTGCCTGGCTCGAATAAATTCCAGCCGAGAGCCCCAATTTTCGACCACTTTTTGCAGAAATTGGGACCGTATGTCAGCAATAACGCGCCAAATATTCTCTTCCAAGGCGCCAATCGTCTCGGGCTTATCTGCGTAGACAAGGGACTTCACATAACCCCACAAAAAATAGTCCAGCGGTGTTAAATCACACGATCTTGGAGGCCACGCCATAGGCACACGACGCGAGATAATGCGCTCACCAAAAGTTTCCTTCAATAAATTGATTGTTTCGTTGGATGTATGGCACGTAGTGCAGTCTTGTTGGAACCAAAGGTCGTCCACATCAACATCCCCCAATTCAAGCACGAAAAAGTCATTAGTCATGGCTCTATAGCGTTCCCCATTGACTCTAACATTATGGCCGGCTTCAGTTTTGAATAAATATGAACCAATGATTCCCTCTGCCCATAGAGCACACCAAACAGTGACTTTTTGAGGATGTAACGGCGTCTCAACAATGGCTTGTGGACTATCGTTACTCCAAATGCGACAATTTTGTTCATTAACGTACCTATTCAACCAAAAGTGAGCTTCATCGCTAAACAAAATTTCCTTGTGAAAATCGGGATCGGTGGCCATCTCGTTTTGGGCCCATTCACCGAACGTGCGACGCGCTTGATGGTCGTTCAGCTTCAATTCTTGCACGAGTTGGATTTTGTAGGCCCGCAAACCAAAATCATCCATAAAGTGGATGGGCACAGCTCCAATTGTTGCTCGCGATGGCGGATGGACTCATTCGGTTCTTCTTCGACACTCTGCTTGGCAGCAGCAATAGCGTCTTTAGTGCGCACTGTACGGCATCCCTGAGGATGCGCATTATTCACTAGAGTAAACGTGGTGCGAAATAGATCCATGGTTGCTTGAATTACCGACTCTGCTGAGCGATTATGTCGACCGAATATAGGACGCAGCGCGCGATACGTCACGCGAACCGAACCATTATTTTGGTAATAAATTTGCACGATTTACAAACGCTGTTCCGAAGTAAATCTGTTCATTATGAAATGGCAAACCAAACTGAGTATAAACCAAGTAACAGCTGTCAAAAAGACCAACTCCGAAAAAAGTATTGCCTCACGTCTAAAAAAAACACCCTTTACATACCGGTGGGAGCGGCCGCTGTGGAAATGAGTGCGCGCTTCCACTCCGTAGGGCCTGGGTTCAAGCCCTGGTCAAAGCAACATCGCAAAAAAAATTATAAAAAAATGATTTTTCTTAACAGCGGTCGCCCTTCTGGAGGCAATGGCAAACCTCCGAGTGTATTTCTGTAATGAAAAAGCTTCTAATAAAATACAATCGCCGTTCGGAGTCGGTGTAAAACTGTAGGTCCATCCCCTTTGTGTGACAAATTTTGAAATTACGGAATATATGTATGCACACCGCTTTAATACTCGAGTTGGCCGGAAAAAGGAAGTCGACTGCACCTCTAAACGTAGTTGAAATAATATCCCATTTTTATATTTTCGTTTAATTCTTAAATAGTGTTGGGCTGGCGCTAATTTTTGTAGGGCATGTATTAATAGTACTAGGGACACCATATCAAACCAAAAGTATCGATGTGGTACTCATTCAAAGTATCGCTGTAAAAATATCGGGTACCCCTTAATATCGGAACAAAAAGACTCGATATCCCAAATATCGATACCAAATTCAAAAAATTGTATCTAAAGATTGGACTCGTTTTCCAATTAAAAATTAACTATTTACTTTAACTTTAATAAGTGCTTGCTCATGTCAAGCAGGAGAGGACAGCCGGTATAAAGCCCAATTCATATCGGGAAGATGACGTATAGATATTTGGAATTTTCAAAAGGGTGTAGTAAGTGTCCGATTGCTGTGTGCCCTAAACTTTAAACAGCTAAAAATATTTATATTTTTTTGGGGTTCACAGCGTATCAGTAGTCATATTATGGATTTTCAATCTGTTAAAAAAGAGTAAGTTTGGGTTTCAAGCTGTATAAACATTTATTTCAGCCGCATAATTTTGTTGCAGCTTTCCCATACAAATTTTTTTGACAAGAGAGCAGAGTTCAAACATAGCGAGCAGAGAAGTGGCGAATCAAACGCGGCTATTATTAATGACATTAACTTTGTAAAGTGAATTTTAAATTCGATACGATACTGGGGTTCTGGTACTCGATTCCAAAAAATATCGGTTTAAAACTATCGAGTAAAAAATATCGGCATCGAATGGCAAAAATATCGATATGGTATCGTATCGTATCGAAACTCGTGTCCCTAAATAGTACAGACTAAATCCCTTTGAGTACACGTATATATTATGGGCATATATATATATATGTAGATATATGTGAACAGCAAAAGTTACCTTTGGTCCTAAGCAGGCAGGGCTGCCTCGGGCTCTTAGACCAATAAATCTATCCGCGTGATCGGCTAGTTGAGGAGCGGGATCAATTAGCATCGTTTGTCATCAAATCAGCATGTCTACCGCTAAAGCAGATCGGAAGAATCAGCTTTATATACAGTTAAAGAGACCCGCGAGCAGTCCTTCTCGCAGAAGAGCTACGCGATTGGTGATATCTTTAATATGTCCATGACTGGCATAATTTTAAACTTCCAAATTATATTAAATGTCGAAATCGACCCTGTTATTGTTAATTGTTGCAACATAGTGTCCCAGCTCTTTCATGCGGAGAAAAGTTTGCAGGGGTACCCCACAAGTGGTAGTCCTCTCACCAAGACTTTGGGTAGTTGTTGTAAACAATCTACTGAATGCTTTGGAGTAGGGATGTCAGTGGCAAAAATACATCGATGTTTTGCCTCGAATCGATGCATTGAAACTTACATCGATATTTGTCGATGCATCAGAGGGCGTACATCGATGCATCGATACGCATAGAGTATCAAACAATTATACAAACTTTCATTTTGATGTAGTTATATATTATGGTGACTCATACAAGTGTTCATGTGTTGAATTTTTTTTAAATATTCACGTTTTTAAAGTTACATTTTTTATTATCTTTTACAAAAATATTGTTCATGTTTCAACCAAAATCATGTAGTACAAAATTTAAGCCTTTATAAAAAATTTTTAAAAAATTAAAAAAATTTTCATCAATATTTTGAACTTTTTAATATGAGTCTTAAGCACATTTTTGGGTATGCAGTTTTATAGCACATAAAATTTAGTCTAATTACCTGCAAGTTTCAATTGCTTTGATTTTTTATAATTTTTCTTTTGCTGACTTGCACTTTGTTGTACTAAAAGTTTATGAGCTATAAAAATGCATACCGAAAAATGTTCTAAAGACTCATATTAAAAAGTTAAAAATATTGAAAATTTGTTGAATTTTTCAAAACTTTGTATGAAGTTGGAAACTTGGTTTTACATGGTTTTGGTTAAAGCATGAACGATATTTTTATAAAAAAGTTGCGGAGCCGTCTTTCTCTCTTTAAATTTCAGACAAAGCAATGTATGGCAGTTCGATGTATTAGAGATGTCAGTTCACAGAAAACATCGATGTATCGATGCACCGACTATTTATACATCGAGTGGAAAATTTTCGATGCATTGAAGCAAAACATCGATATTTTCGATGCATCGATGTTTTTTCGACATCCCTACTTTGGAGCAAATCCGGCGTCGGCGATTAACATGTATTCGAATAGCCAGGCGAAAATTAGGACATTTTAATGAAGTTTTTGAAAACGTTCTAGTAAGGCTTGACATCTCTTTCGACCACAACAGATTTCTTCACTATCAATATTATTTGGGTTCAACGCCATTGCGATATCGCAGGTAACTGCATGACCCATGCGATAGTAAGACAGTGCACTTTTGAGCTAGTATCGTTGAGTAAGGAAATGGTGTTTGCTCCACTATTTACACGTGGTCTGGTTCTGGATAGATGGGCTGGGCAAAAAAATTTGAACGCAAGGTGGCTTTGGCCTTCTAGCAACGGGTTAACCGACGGCGTTCAAGAGAGCTTGTAAAGTTAAAAGCGTCATCTCTCGGTACCAGTAACAGCATCATCCGGTAATTATCCGATCGGTATCTATGCGGAAAGGCTCAAAATCAGGACGGGGAATCATCTCGACATCTGCTACCTAGCTGTCCAAATTTTGGCGTATAACAATTTAAACACATTTAGTCAAACTTATTTCTTACCTCGAAGAGCTTTCGTGAATAAAGATTAAACCGAGGGGTCTAAATCGGTCACTTTTTAGGTTGTTGTTAAATGCAGTCTTTTTAAACATTACTAAGAAAAAAATGCCACTCAGTTATAAAAACCATGTATACAATAGCAATAAGTTGTAAATTATATTAATTTCAAGTTAAAACCCAAAAAGCGTGAATTTCTTAATTTGTTTACTAAAAAGTTAGAAGGATCAATCTTTGCAGTTTCCTCTTTTTATGGAGTTCTCCCCTCTAAACGGTAAATAGTTCGCTATTGACAGTATGAAGATTACCTATAAAAATATCCCTTTTCTCTGAAATCGGAGAAAATCGCAACGCAGAATATAGTCAGATACCATTTAAGGAAAAGCTTATAATTCATTAGGAAGCAAATCTTATAAACAAAACCAAATTGCAATATTTTGGTTTCACACATCTCCAATATCTACTCACTCGTTGCTTTAGGATCCATTCCAGCTTTTTTTAAGAATGTGTTCTAACATTTTTATAACAGCAATTAAAATTTAAATTTTATGTCTCACGTTCAATCGAATTTTGAAATAAGTAGACTTCGACTGATGATTGTTTACTATATTACGGCTTTTTACAGAAACAAAGTTACCTTTCCTATGTTTCAGGGTCGTTTTCTCAAATAGCTTTTAAAATTTATCTCTCCTTTAAACACAAATTTTGTTCTAAAAAAATTGATTTAAAGGGCAGATATGTAAGCGATAAAAGCTACTCGAGAAAACGGTACTTAGAGTAATATCTAAAATACAGCAACAACAAAAAGTGATGTTAGCAAAAGTTAAAAATTAGCTTTGACCCGAAAAACAGGCATTTAGACCATAGTGCTATGGTGCGTAGATATGTGGAAGATAACCATATCACAAGTGAACTTAAATAGTAAAGCAGAACCAAGAGTACAAGTGCTTGATATTTATCTTCAGTGTGACCCATTAGCCTAAAAGAAAAGTTTATAAAAAAATAAGATTTCATAAAATTTCTAACTAAAGCGACGCTTCAGTGCATTTTGTTGCTGCAAAAAAAAAAAACAGGATTTGACATTACCAAGAGCATCGATAGATATTTTCGACGTTTTTCTCTCGGATCAAAATTTCTTTTAAACATTTTAACTCTTTAGCAATGGAGTTTTTTGAAAGACTTGAATCCAAGCAGAAACTACTTTTAAAATGATCAGATGAATTCAAATCTCTCCCCAAATTCTTCAACTTTATCAAACGATGTTTAGTTGAAACTTAGTGCTTCGAGATTTGAACTACCATTATAATCCCTAGTTCGTAAAGCCATCAAAATACGATCTCGCTCTGAGCAGTTATATTTTATTAAGAGTAGATGCTTCAATTTCAAAAACTCAAGAGCTTTTTACATTCTCTTCGCTATAAACTGCTCTGAGCAGTCTGCTCACATATTTGACTCACTTATGAATTTGCATGAGGAGCAGAGTGACCATATTAGGCGATTTAGCGCCGATTTGGTGATTCTTTTTTTGGATTGTTGCGCGTAAAAATTTAGGAAATCACTTTTGGGCGATTTTGTGCAATTTTTTCCTTTCAAATTAATTTTTTGTGTGCAAAAATCTTTAATCGCCCTAATCAAAGAGCTTTTTAAATTATTTCCTGCTTAAGTAAATATGTTTAAAAAATGTTTTGATTTTGTCACCAGAAATGTGTTTGAATCACAAGAGGGCGAGTTTCAGCGAACTGCGAACCCACTATTTGACTTTGAAGGAAAGAAAAGCAGCAGAAACGGAATATTTAAATGTTGTAGCTTTCCCATGGAAGAACTTCTTTTAGAACGGCGTTCCATCGGACTCTGAAGAATTTTGAAAAATTGCTTACAGAGTGAAAATCGCAACAGGCAATACAATTTTTGGAAATATAAGTAAAGTAATCTTCACATTCGCATTTTTTCCGTAGTGAATTCAACAAAAACTAAAATTCGAAAAAACAAAAAAAAAACTTTCTAGATTAAGGGCCGATTTCATAATAAAATTAAAGAATCTTTCTAAATTTAAAGGATGCTTTATTTTGCCGATCGATTTCATAAATCCACTTTAAAGATAAAGGTGCCTTGAAGAGGCACAGTACATTTAAATGGCACTTTAACTAAAAGGAAACTTTTGCAAAAGGAACTTTAGGTATTTCATTATGAAATCGGCCCTAAGTATTTTTAGTTTGTAAATAACAATCGAAAAAAAATACATTTCAAGACCACTTTTTAATATTCGTTTTTAATAAGCTTAGAAAACATAATTTTGTTTTACCATTTCTAGAGAAAATCGATTTGATTTATTTGTTTTTATTAAACTGACATCAGAAAATATGCGCTCTGCAGCAGCGGAGCTATGTGGCAAGCACTAAAAATTAAGGATAAATAAAGTTAATTGATTAGATAAAGTTTCGTTCAATGCATTCTTTTTTACCAATTCTCCCTCAATATCGTATGCAATCTCAATCTTATCGTCAAACTTTAATAATCGCTATTGATGCCAAATTTACATTCAAAAGACGTGTTCAGTGAAAGACAATGTATGTATGTACGTTTGAATGCAGGTTGCTCCTGAAGAATGAAAGGTTTTATAATGAAGACATATTTTTGTTTAGAAAGGTATCCAAATTTGTACTGAGCAAAAAAAAAGTATCCACCCAAAATTCGTGGAAAAAAGCATCTATTTGGATCCGATTGGATCAAAACGGCAACATTGGGCAGAACGCTCTTTAATGAGGAGTAATATTTTGAGTTGCGTGGGAGCGTGAGGTAAATATTGGCACGAAAAAACTGAGTTATATTAAAAATAAATTTAGTTGAAGAGCGCTTTTTCTATTTTAACCCACAAAAGAGGAAACGAAAATTGATTGTTCTTGAATTGAGTTATAGTGAGGAGGAAGATGGAAATTTTGTTCCTCAGTGAAGAGTTTTTGCGAACTCTGTTATAATCTAATCAAATTTAATCGACCTGGCCTAGTGCGAATGTATAAAGAATTCACAGAAACACGAATCTAATTGTAAACTGGGAGGAATGCCACTGCATTGTCAGTGCACGGCTGACGATCAGCATTTGACGGTTACTTACTGATAATTTGTAAGCCCGTCTGTTCGCCCCTGTCTAGACTGCTTACTATGTACATTACTCCGCTACGATGTTATAATACTTAAATGATTCTTATTTATGCAGTTATGTAGTAACTCCTTAAATAAGTAGCGGCTCATACTTAATTTTAGCTCCGCAATAAAATTCTAACGTTCTGTTCTCTTTGTTGTCATCGTTTATGTCATACTCAATAATGTAGGAAATATCTTTACACACACATGTATGTATTAGGGATGGGTAGTGGGGGTTGAGATTCGATTTTTTCCGAATTTCGAACATCGTCCAACCATTCGATTATTCGATTCGAAATTGGTGGTGCAAATTCGATTTAATTCGAATCTATTCGAATTTTCAACAATTTTAACTGAAAATTTAAAAATTTGTTTGAAAGCATGATATCTCAAATAGAAATAGATTCAATAGAACTTACATTAATGTGATTAATTATCCGTATCGCTCTTCTTAGCTTCACATCCAAAAATAAACAACAAGTAAGCAGTATTTTTTTTTTCAAAAAAATATTAGATAAAAATCCAACTATTTATCAAATGTGAAACTACCTTTTTGGGACGTATGATGTGCTTTTATTTATTTTTCTTGCTTTACAAAAACAAAAGAAATGTGTACATACATTAGAGCGTATTATAAATATTTTCCAAAAATTCGAAATAAAAATTTTAAAATTTGTGGGTGTAATTTTTAAAGTTTGTTGAATTTTTAAAATTTTTGTACGAAGTTTAAAATGTGGATTTATATGGTACTGGTTATGTAATGTAATAGACGATTACGAAACAATTATAAACATAAAATAAACAAAAGAAAAATAGCCAAAACTGGTAAAAATGTCATTTAACTTAAACAGCTGACCACATGGGTATATACATTAAATTGGTGTTTCACATATTTGACGGATTACAAAAGTATTGATGACAATTCAAAGATAATTTAAATACATTTTCTGAAACGCCATTTCAAAAAATATATATATACAATTTCGATTTAAACCACTACTTTCGTTGAATTTTGCCTTTTAAAAACCTTTCTATAAAAGGTAAAAGCTGGTATTTTCCAGGGCTGCAAACCACTCCAAAAATCGGTGCGGTTCGGTTCAGTGGTTCGAACCACTTCGAAGAAACTTGTACCGGTACAAGAACCGGTTCATGAGTTCGTTTCGAAACAAGTGGTTCAATTTCTTGCATATACAAATATTAAAAAACTATGACAGAGACTATACATATTTAAAAATAAAAGGCTTCTTTAATAATAATAATAATAGATTGGCGCTTACACATATGTTAGTGTTTGGCCGAGCTTCTCCACCGATTTGTGGCGTGCGCCTTGATGTTGTCACACAAAGGGGAGGGACCTACAGTTTTACGCCGACTCCGAACGGCGATTGTATTTTTGTGAGAAGCTTTTTCATGGCAGAAGTACCCACGGAGGTTTGCCATTGCCTACCGAGGGGTGACCGCTGTTAAGAAAAAACCTTTCTTCTAAATTTTTTTGCGACGTTGCTCTGACCAGGGCTTTTGAACCCAGGCCTGCGGAGTGGAAGCGCGCACTGCTTACCACTACACCACAGCGGCACAGGCTTCTTTATTGAGAACAAATTCAAATATCCACATATACGAGGATAATCCGGCGTTTTTTTTTGGATTTTACGCTATGTTTTAGAAAATTGAATATTTGTTAAGGTAAACGACATTGACATATAAAAATTTCGCCAGATACTAATAATATAAGAGCAGATTTTCTTTACTATTAAATTTAATCACGGAAAATTTCCATTTTTTCTCAAAATTGGGTTTTTTTGTTTACCTAAACAAGTATTAAATTTTCTAAAATCGGTGTGGCATTAAAAAAACTCCGTCTAATTGTCGTTCCAGGATACTTTAAGGGTTATCCGCGCTTATCAAACCTTTCCTTTGTTAATTTAAAATTTATTTCAAGGAACTTTTGATATTGAACTGGTATCCATACTTGAAGAAGTGAAACCAAGGGGCACTATGATTTAAGTGGTTTGTAATAAATTGTATACATTACGTATCTCTTTTTTTCAAATACACAATCAGTCAAAATTAAAAAAAAATTGAAAAAATTTTTGAAAGTTTGTGCGAGACGTAAGTCTAGTTAAGTACACAAAAATGCATACTCAGAACTTCGAATTGACACTTAAAATCTTGGCTCAGGGTTTGTTTCCATCAAAAAAAGGTTAGCAGTTTTACCGAAAGGTTACATTTTTAGACAAAGTTGTGTATTACAAAATTTGAAAAAAATGCAGTAGTAGATTTTTATTTTGGACCGAACCGAACCATTTTTAGAGTGGTTTTCGGTTCGGTTTTGGCATTTGAAAATAAAAAACGGTTCGGTTAGTGGTTCGGTTCGAAGCCCGAAAAAAGCGGCGGTTCGGTTCAAAAACCGGTTTGCAGCCCTGGTATTTTCTAAATAATATAAATTTCTATGCGTTAATTAGGCAAATTTTTTTCAAAAAAGGTTATTTTGTTGTTGTGAAGTTGATAAGGCATTAATATTTTAAAATATCGAAATATTTAAATTTAACATCTAATATCTTTATTTGGGCCAAATAATTTTGGTGTGGTTCAAATCAGCATGAAGAGCTCTATAGAGCCACATTTGGGTGTTAATACTTAAACAATTACCGAAGTTCCGATTGTCCCATTTTCTTGTTTATTTTTAGTTCATTCGATGCATCGAAAACATAAATTTTTATGTACGATACATCGATATGCATCGATGCAATATTTCGATGCATCACATCGAAAAAAAAAAATATATATGTAATTATTTGACTTTTGACCATACACAGTGATTCCAAATTTAGTCAGAAAGAAGAAAGTTGCAGAGTTGCTTTTGTGCAAATAAAGACGAAATTCGATTTTTTTCTAGAAAAGTTCGATTTTATCCGAATTTTAGCACCACAAAGCTCGATTTCAAAAATTCGCCATTTTGAAGCTAAAATTCGAATCTCGAAGCTTCGAATATCGAATTTACCCATCTCTAGTATGTATGTAATTTTTGTAAATTCGTTAAAGTGTACTACGCATACGGTGCAATGTAGAAGCAGCAATAAGTTGCAGTTTTTGATATGCCAATTCACCATAAGGGCTTCTAATTTGCTTTAATTTTCAAGATTATTGCTTTTCTTGTTTAAGGTTAACAAAAGATAAGCTCATTTTTTTGTACTACGATGTAGTAAATTCATTATTAAATAAGATGGTTTGTATATTTTGCAATTTAGACACATGCTTTTCCTGAATATTTATAAAATCGTAATACATATATAGGTATATGTATTCATAGGTGTAAAAAGTCATTTATATTTCCTAAATAAATAAACCTGTATCCGTACATCCGCGAGAAATATATATGATTTAAATGTTTACTAAACACAAAGCTATCATATGAAATCAAGATCCAAGAAATATATGAAGGGTCGCCTCGAATAACGTTGTAAACGACATGAATGGTCGCCTAACATAACATCGTAAGTGGCAAAATTATAAATTTGCAAAGATAGAAAAACACTTGTTTAATGACGCATATACGGTCATTTAATTTGATTTTCTACTGTTTTAATATAGCAGTCTTCAAGAAACTTGCCCTTAAAGAATGAAATGTACACATTTATATCTTTTAAGTTAAAGAAATTAGCATTGAGAAAATTGTCGCTTACAAGGCTTTTTGAGGCAAACATTCATGTCGCTTACAACGTTATTCGCGGCGACCCTTCATATTATAGGTATGTATGTATGTATATTAGGGTGGTCCTTAAAAATCAAATTTTAAGTCTCACCCCCACGATCGGTAATACCACGGTCAAAGATGTCACATATAAATTTTAGTCCCGATTGGAGACGGTTGAGGCGCACAGGGTTCAGATTCCACTATGGAGACCCAACATACAGGAAACTGAACTTTGACCCCTGTGCAACACGCCTTAACCGTTTCCAATCGGGACGAAAATTTATATGTGACATCTTCGACGTTAGTAGTATTGATTTTGGCTATCAGATGGGAAAACAATGTATTTAAATTTTTTGAGTCTCCATAGAGTAATCTGAACTTTGACCTCTGTGCGACACGCCTCATCAGTCTCCGATCGGGACCAAAATTGATGTGTAATTTCTTTGACTATATTAGCATCGATGTAGGCGTTGAAGTTTAGGAAATCTGAAGTAAAAATTTGCGTCACACATTTAAGGACCACCCTAATGTATATTTACCGATAGCCAGGCAGCTATCAAAGCACTTAATTGTGACAAATCCAAATAGAATATTGTCATGGAATGTAGACGTACTCTAAATGAGCTGGAAAAGAGTTACGTCACTCATGTTGCAGATAAACTAGCAACCAAAGGAAACTTACTGTCTGAAATCAGCACTGTCTGCAATGCTGGCATTCCTCTAACTTCTTACAAATTCTGGCTGGAGAATAACTATATCGAACAGGCAAACACACGCCGATCATGTTGTGATAGACGGAAGGCATGCTTCCAGTGTTTTAGACGCACGTACACTCCGAGGGCCAAACGTCGACTCGGACCACTATCTTGTTGCAGCCAAGATACGCACACGCCTCTGCGCAGCAAAAAATGTGCGTCCAGCAATGAAAGGTAAGCTCAACGTCGAAAAGATGCAATCACAACAGACGGCAAATTTTTTCGCAACTCGACTCTCACACCTGCACTTTGAGAGCACTCTTCAACAAATGGACATATGTGAGCAGTGGAATCACATTTCCCGCTCATTCGGATTTCAGCTAGCCCTAAAGAACAAATGGTACGACGAGGAATGTCACGAGGCTACTTACAGCCATACCTATACAGTAAAAAATTTAGTTTAATTTTAATACCATTTTGGTATTTATATATAACAATGACAGAAAGTATTAGATTAAAACCATACTGGTTTAAGCAAAGAGAGAGAGAAGATTGAGAGAGTACGTATTCTTGCTATTAAATTAATAATATATTTGGAATTAATTCAAATAAGATTTTCTTCTTAGAAACAAACCATGGGATTAAATTCTATAGTTTTTGGGGGTTTAAAATAAAACTGAAATGGTTTTGGATCTATCTGGAAATTGGAATAGATTAGATTCTTTTGTGGAATTAAATCAAAACCAAAATTGGATTAGATTTAGTACATCGTTCGTATTAAAAGTAACTGAGATGGGTTTGGATCTATCTGATAATTGGAATAGATTTAACACTTTATGGAAT